>JABJVR010011800.1:0-44330 GCA_025773905.1 Chitala chitala | reverse complement strand
ACACACACACACACACACACACACACACACACACACACACACACACACACACACACACACACACACACACAAAAAGATCTGCTTAACATTAAGGCTTCCATCTGACACAAGGTAATGCAAGAAAGCAAGCATGTGTATTTGCCTGAACCTGTACACCTGGACCTTAGGAGAGCATATCTGCCATTGGTATTATGGTAGTTTTCATTTTACAGCAGACAATGCAGAATGAAGACAAGAGCAGAACCTAATACTTAAAATAGCAACACAGCCCTATCTAACACCACTTGTACCCAGCTCCGAAGAGAATCTAAGAAAGATCTAGCCGTGTAAATAGGACTGCCTTTTGCAGTTTGCTTTCATGTGGTGGAGGCACAAACCCCACCTAAGGTCCATTTCCTGAGAGGACAGCAAATGTCTTGTAGGTCAAAGGTCTACAAAACAAGAAGCACTCCATAGCTCTAGTGTGAACAATGTAAAAGTAAGCTACAAAACCAGAACTATCAGCAAATTTAACATCATTTGTAATTTCAGGTCACAGGCAACACTATAAACACTTATTCACAGTGTTTCCATCCAGTTTATGGAGAGTGACCATACTTGACAAGAGAGCAAATTTAAAGTGACTGACAGAGAAATAGAATGCCCTACCTGTCTACCTGCTAGACCTAAAGCACAGCCAGTGACCTGGTCAGGTGTTTTTTTGGAAACCCTGTCTCATCTGATTATATGGACATGTGAGACAGCATTTTTCAGACAAAGCTTTCACATCAAAAGTGTAGAATGTTGAATAATTTAAATTATTCTTCCAGACGGACCTGTTTGGGCAACCAAAATGAGTGTTACCCCTTGACACAAACCTGTTCTCCTTGTGACTCTGAACTCAAGTGAATTATGTAAAATAATACAAATTTTCCTGGAACCCACAATATGCTATAACACGCAAAGTACAATACTGAATGAGGAAGTGGAGAGTGCACCACAAATTTTACTCTGATTCCATGACTTCCAGAACCCTCTCCACCATTACATATCATCACCCAGGCACACACAGGAGGACAAGACAATGCAATGCAATAATGCAGAATCAATTATTTTGGTATTTGAAATGTATAATACATATAATGTATTATACATTTCACTACTGATTGACTACTGATTGACTTGTACTGAGCCTGTGCCAAACGAGAAATGTAATCGTGTAAATGTAAATCATTTCATATGATGTAAATTTCAAAGGAAAGGTATTACAAATATTCCAATATGACCTACTAAGTTTTACTATTCAATTTCCAAATGTAATATTATTTGGAAATATTTATTCTATGCCTGTACTGGTTGTCAGAGGAAAAGGCAGCTCACCAAAGAAGAAAGTCCATTAGTCTATTACCAAAACCATCTATAAAGACCTTTGGACCTCTCAATGCCAACTGAATGCACACACGCACGCACGCACGCACACACACACGCACACACGCACGCGCACGCACGCACACGCACGCACGCGCACACGCACACACGCACACGCACGCAGCTTCAAGTGTGAGAACTAAAATGGCACACAGAAAGCAGAGCTTTGAAACAGTAATGTTTGAGTTGTAGGGCGGCGAGCAGGCTGGTGGTGAGAGCAGCCCTGAGGTTCTGGCCCGCTCTCAGTAATGACGCAATGCAAACAAACAGGGGGACGGGTCACTGTGTGCCACCTTCACCACCTGCCTCACTCCACTTTACACACAGCTGGCTCTGGAGTTTCTTTCGTCTCCGTATCTCAACACGGAATAAAAAAAGTTCCCACACTTACTGGGCGCAAACAAAGCTCTCTGGGCACTTCGCCGAAATTTTTCAATACTCAGAATCCAAATTCACGGTTTCAAGGTGGAAAAAGCATGTACACAGAAGTACAAGGTTCAATAACATGCACTGGCATACACAGTTAACGGAGGACACTTTATTAGATTACTAAATTTAAGATGGTGTAGTACTGTGATCTTTAACCACAAATCTTAGCTCGGATATGCGCGTTTCAAAAAACGTTGTCCAAACACCCGACTCCTTACAGGCGCACGCTGCTGCATCTGAAAATCAACACATTACCATTTCTAAATTTCAAGCCAGCTTTTACAAATAAGGAACCACTGTTTCTTCTGCCTGTTCTGGGGCCAATAACCTCGCTACAATAAAAGCTAACAGAGGATAGTTCAAACAGCACTAAGAAAACAGTAGTTATGCACACAGGGGCTGCCACAAAGGCAATGCAAGCCTGGAGCATTTTTCCCTGTGTAAACAGAGAAGGTACTTGTACTCATACCTTTCCGTATGCAGAGCCATGATGTCAAGCACAGGTGTGCTGGAGTAATCAGTGGCCTCCAGGGGCAGGACCGCTGCTCAGGAATACTAATGTAGCTGCCTCACTGACCCTCTCTGGATCTCCACAGCATCATGCCCCAGTGGCGGCTGGTCACACAAAAAGCATTCTGTCTTCTTCTGCTCACTAATCAAGCGTCTTGTGTAGCTGACGCGGGGATTAGAGAGCCGCTGCGGCCTGACTCAGACGTGCTGTAGCAGCCGTGCCGGGGGTAGCCGACGGCAAGGTCAGTGCAGGGCCTGCACAATCGCAACTGTCCAAGGTCCTGCCCTGGCGCTCAAAACAGGCACACGCATGCACGCACGGCGTCCTCAAATATAATCACACAAAAACCATCCACACAGCCATGACCATCCTTAAGCACCTGTCTTGAACCAAAATGGATAGACATGCATTTGCACTCTGTCCAAAGACAGACATACAGACCAGTCTAACTGTAATGCTAAATTCATCCTATTTATCCCATTTAACAATGTTTAGGTAATTGCCCTGCAGAACTCAGGTGGTGAAACAGGTCTTGCAGAGATCACAGTAAAGCTGGGAAAAGGACACACCCCCTGCTATATGGCCCTTCACACAGTAAACACCCTTTACTGTCATCTCTATTACACGCTGATGTCACCATGGAGGTTATTAACCCATGCCCTGTTATCGTACCGCAGTGAAAACTGAACAAATTCCCAAGGTCTGTTGGCCTTTCATGTTTGCCCGAAACACTTTTCCACAACCCAAGGTCATCACGTGATCTTGTTACTGTTGGTTCACGTCAGCTGTGCCTGGCCTGTTCATCTGCAGCTACTTCACTGGTCAACATCAGCTGAGCAATTAATTCACACGATGAATACGAGCGATTGCAGGTGCACAACTTGGCGAAAGTGTCAAACTTCTGAGTTCAAGAGATGCAGACAAAGCACACCAGTAATGGCTGGAGAGGAGAAAAAAAAAAACATAAGTAGGACTGGGTATGGAGAATTGGTAGTGAATGAAAACCGGTTATAAATTTCCAATAACTGGAAAGTCGATAAGATATTTGAATGTCAGCTCCACTTACTGATTCATACACTCACATTTTCAGTGAACTATATGCACTGGTGGATTTAAGGGGCCGTGGTCACCACGGAAACATCGCTGGACACCTCAGAGCTCACAGGTGATCAGAACCTTTTCAACCTGCTTTAGCAAGACTACCAGCTAACCAGCCACAGTGCCTCTGCTCACAAAGTTTACTGTACATTGAGTCATTTAACTGAGAGGTCAGAATAAAAAAGTAGGATTCCACCATGTTCTAGAAATGTTTATGTCAGTGCTTCTTTGAATGTATGAAAATGTTTTATTTCCCTCAGCAAGCTAACAGTAAATTTCCCTCAGGAACCAAAGGTTATGTTTCACTCAGCATGCAAACATTAAGCAGAAACTTTATGTAGCACTCCAGCTATAAAGATCAATCAATTATTGAGTTAAGAGTTTAGACAGTATATCTGCATACAACTGTAAGATACAGATCTGTGTTTATCATACAACAAACCTATGTAGACATGTTAAATAGTTTTCACCTGCAAGATGTAGCACAAAAGAATTTTTAATTTGCAAGGTTTTGGGTGACCCAAAGCCACATCCATACTGCGGTTCTAAACAGCATTTTCCAGGTATACCTGTGTGCATTATTGCCATGTTTTTTGGTAAATGAGTATGCTGATTCGGATGCAATTTATCTTTTTGCATTTGCTTTTAGTTATGTCCCTAAAAATACAACTAACATCATAAAGGCTCATGGATATATAGGGCTGATGTTCCTACATTGGTTTTGTTTGGGCAGTATGATAAGAAGCCAAGACATAAAGAGCTTCATCATTACAAAGAGAAGAAAAGTTTAGATGTGATAGATCAGTAGCGTTTTCACCAAATCAAAGAGCAAAAATGCAAACTATACTATGACTTTACAGTAAAGCACAAACTTAAAGATGAGACTCAAGTTTGCAGACAAATGAATAACAGATACTCATCAGGTTCCTTACAGAAGACTGATGATTTGTACTTGATGAAGATAATTGTGATGATTTGCAAGTCAAAGCAGTTTCACTTTAACTCCATGGTATGTGTCCATGAAGAGATCTACTTTTATTAGGTCACATATTTGAAATAATTTAAAAATGTATGGTTTAGTTTTGACAGTTTTTTCTAGCATTACCATAATTTGCTATGACATAAAGAAAACAACTTCCATCAATAATTATTTTTTCCTACACAACCAAATTAATTTATAAAAACAAAGCTAACTGATAGATATACATTATCACTTAGTTAATATCAAACCAGTTCTCTTCCAATGTTACCTGAAAATACCAAGCACATTTGATACTCTACATACATTAAGATGGAGATGTTCCTCTCCTACAGCGACACTGTATTAACAGCAATGAGGTAAGTCCAATTTCTGATCTACAGGCCACACTATGTCATGGTCACCCCATACAAGCTCTGTGTCCCACCTTGGCCACCCCAGTTAAAAAGATCTGGATCCACCACTGACTACACCACTCTTCTTAACAAGAACTGTCAATTTCATTGTTGCACAGTTTTTCCCTTCTTGTACTTGTGGATATATAGGCTGAAGAAATATTAAGCTTACTTTATCTTAAAACACTTGTGTTTGCTTTAATATATGAAAATGGCATAACTGAAAATAAAGGCTACAAAAACATTTTGGCCTTTTTCAAGCATATTAGAATCAGGACTGAGATTTGATAAGAACAGGATTGGAAAAGCACAAACAGAATCAGATGTCCACATCCTTATGATTAGGGTTATGGTAACCTGCTAGCTGCAGGGAAGAAGCACTAAACGCAGCCTTATTTAATCACCGTGACAACAGAACATCTTCATCATCTCTGCATGGTGAGCAGACATGCCTGCCGGAATTTGACCCTGAGTTACAGCTAAAGAGAAACAAGCCCAGCAGATATTTGCTAAAGAATGGGAAGGTTGACACTATTCCACATCATGACTGAATGCCATGGCATAAAAGACAGGGAAGGGCCAAGGCAGGAATACAAACATTAATCACAATATGTACATTCAGGTTTGTGTGATGTACACGCTTTGCAATGTGATGTTGTCAATTAAGTGCTTATAGTGACCTAAAATGAAAAGTACTGTATAAAGGCTGGAAATCATCAAGTAAAAGAGAAAAGCAGCGACAAATAGACAAGAGGATACTTTAAAATGACTGCTTTCATGCCGCTGACAACCCCTGCTTTGTGAGGAGTGCAAAATGCAGGTGGGTGAGGAAGATCTCCAGAAGAGAAGACAAAGCAAACGAAACAAACAGCCAAACGACGAAAGAAAGCCAGGGAAATGTGCCAGATGCCCAACAGAACAAAACTAATAAACCAATCAAAAACCAGAAGCTGTGCCCTTGACACGCCGACACCTCGTGACTCCCACACGACAGCATCATCCACTACCAACGAGAGCCACTGCTCTAAACATCTGTGCAGCCCCAACCTGTGTGGCACAGGGCACACCCAGTTATGCACTAGTCATCCTGACTTCATCTGTAATCCCAGGCCACTTGTAAGTGGGCTGAAGTGTGGGGGAAGATGCAAAACTGGGCTGCTACCAGAGACATCAACTGCCCCCTACCCCTCCAACCAACAGGTATGGTCAGTACCTTAACCATTTTATGACCTGAGGCATTGTGGGAGAAAGCAGAGAATGCTGTCAACCAAGGACGTAGTTTTTTTTCTTGTGTGGGTTTTGTAGGATCTTTGTGGTTTTAGTACAAAGTTCCTGGTTCATTCCCACTTTGCTGGCATTTTAGGGACTGCCAAGGTTTACAGTACTTCTCCTCGCATCCATGTTTTGAAAGGAAAATAATTTCTCAACTAGTTTTAAACCTTTAATTTAACACTCGCCAGGTTATAGTGCAGTCCAGAGCTCTATGGACTGAACAGATGACATTACCTTCTAAGCTAAACACCAGCAAAACATACAATGACGGCCTCAAGCAGAAAGTGTCTGGACTGAAAAAAGGAGGTGGGGGGAACAAATTCTTTCACCTTGAACATTATCTTCTCAGCCCACGGTAGCTCCTTTCAAGGGCTCATGCGTAACGTGCAGTGTGGTTTCCAACGGTTCAAGTTTAATCAGAGATAAACGAGGCCCCCGAAGGCTGCCGAGAACCGCAGCCCAGGCTGAATAATCTCAGCGTTCTTAATTAAAGGACTGCAGAGGGGCCAGTGGTGATGGTGGTGGTGGTGGTGGTATGGGTGGAGGAGGGGGTGTTTGCATCAGACACTCCACCCTCTCCCCACAGACTGATGTGCTGTAGCAGGGGGGCAGCAAGGGGCTGGGAGGGGTAACAACACACCACGAGTAGACTCTTGGACCCTGGGGGCCTACTCTTGCACCTGCCTCTCATGACAAAAAAATAAATAAATAAAAGATTTTTTTTTTTTTTGAGACTGAAAAAGGATCACAAAAGGTGTTTTCAAGCTTGTTCACAGGGAGGCTCTCACACAAAGATACCTTACATTCTTTTAAAGCACAGGGCAGACAATACAGCTGTATGAAATGCTGAGATTATCGATTGTGTAAAATATGCGATATCCAGTCACTTTGAGATTTATTTCACTCTCAGTGCTACTACTTTTTATGTCACTGGAAAACTGTAGGGGGATAAAATAAAACAAAAATAAATGGCAAAAAAGCCACACCAGAATTTATAGAAATCTGCCTGACACCAGATAACTTGTAAATTTGGACTAGCGCTACCTGAATATACTTCAGAAAATGCTGTACAGTTACATAAAGGAGGATAATGTCATGTTACACTCAATTATAATATTTCATCCTAACATACAAATGACATGCATAAAATTAAACATCGTTTTATTCTGTCAAACGAGGAATACTGTTTTGTTTTTTTTTGAGGACACTGGAGGACAAGGGGCGGGGGGGGGCTCTGTGGTAAGACCTGTGTTGGCTTGACAGCATAACCTTGTTGATAAGGGAATCACAAGTTAGAGGGAGGTGGTATTACTAGAAGTGCGAGACAGAAACAGACTGGTCATGTTTTACAGGTGTTGTTCCTCAAACAACACTGCCTGACATAACGCTGGAAATCAACCAACATCTGGTTGCCCTAGTTGAGTTCTTTAAAACCAATACAAAGTTCAACAGGAGAAGGCAGAAGAGATGGGCATCTTGCCTCATAGTGCCTGCCCTAAATAACTTAGATCTTCCCCTCTTGCTTACTCTTCTGGTTTCGTCTGCATTTGTGAAGAACAAAGACACCTTCAAAAGCCTGGCTTTGCTCTGTACACATGTTCCCTAAGAGCGAGGAACAACCTCATAAAGAAACATCACTATAAACAGCATTTATTTCCACTGCCTGAAATACATTACATATACACAGTATTGGAAAAGGTCAGTAAACAAAGAGAAGAAAGAGGCTATTTGATACTGACATACATGAACAAACCTCTGCACGTCTGTGCGACCGTGTGTCTATTTGTGTAAGTGTATTCTTAAGCACGGGATTGGGCGGGGGTGAATTTTATAACATCCCCCGCAACCGCCCCCTCCCCACACAAAACCACCACCTACGCCTTCCTATTGTAGCTGAATGTCATGGGGCAAGCTAGGCTGACCTTGAGCCACATCAGTGGCACAGCAAGAGCAGCGTTGCCTGCAGGTGTCCTTGAACTGGATCTGCAAGACAAAAAAAAAGAAAAAACCTCCTCACTGCCAGATAGACATCTCAAATCTCCTAAAATGTTGTTTTTTTTTCCCCTTTTTCTTTTTAAATCTGTGCAACCCTTATCTAAACTCTGGTTGGGGGAGAAGGGGGATTTATCAAAGAGCAGTATCTTTAACCTCACTCCTAAGCCGATAGAGGTGGCTTTCAAAATGTCTGGCCAATATATTTTTAACCTCCTTGTAAAGTCATTTGCTATTTGAGCAGTCAGAAGGCCTATGAGCAGCCCAGTTGTCATTTTATGTTCACTTATGAAGAAACCTCCTTTTCTCCGTGAGTAATCCACACAAAATACTCATTCAGTACTCAAAATACTCATTCAGTCTTGACCCCTTTGGCTTGCCAGCGAGGATGTTGCCAACATCTGAATTGTAGGGTTTCATTCTGTCCTAAGATGACACACATAACAGGAAGTGGTGTGAACAGGGCTGCAGAGTGGTCTTTGCCCCCAATCACCTGCTCTTATTTCTGAAAAGATTTGGAAGACGTCTGTGCCTCGACCACCCTGGGTGACACAAGGACAACCAATAGCTTATCTGTATGATAAAGCCAATTACGGGAAAGGTGAAACCCATAAGCTGGCCTGAGAACTTCAGAAAAACCGGTTAGTTCCATTAACTGCAACCTTCTTTACCGTACAAAGAAGTATTTTTAGAGGTAAAATGCGAATGCCCTACAGGGCATGTCAGAGAAAGATCAAGGATGTTTTTGCAAATGTTCAAAGGAAATATATTTGAATTTATGTGACACACCTGTGGTGAATGGAGTTCACACATGCAGAGACCCGTGTGGATTGTATTAGCGCTGCGGCAATACTGCAAATAAGTGATACAACCCGCATGGGATTCGGTTTGTCCCAATTTTCATAGATTTTTTTAACCTTTGCATTGATTTATTATTTTTCAGTGTACAATTTCAAAAATGCTGTGAATTGTCAACCTCTGAAATCTCATTCTGTGTGTTTTTTTCCCCACCACGTTTGCTGTTTTAAAATGTGCAACATTATGTTTGCACAAAGAAATGAAAGTCGACCACAAAACACCATAAATGCTATTTCTGATAATAAAGAAAAGTTTTGCTTGCCAGATTGTGGTATATATCGTGTTTTAACAACACATTATTTCTTCTGTCATAACTCATATGGGAAAAGCAAAAGTGGCTAGTTGGAAACAGTGTTAACAGCATTTTGCCGTCAAACCCTTCAAATGCATAACTTATGTAACTAGAAGTTCAAGTTTGTAACAATTTTATTCAAGACAGATTCCTTTGTTGCCCGTTAATTAAATGTTTCGCATTTAAAAACTTTAGCGATACCATTATTTTAAAACTGTAGTGTTAACCATCAGTATGCAATGGCAATATCGTGATTATATATACATAATATATATAGCAACACTGGTATTGTGATGAGTATCGTATCGTTGGTAAATTCACAATACCCAGTATTTATACCATTTGTGGAGTTCTGAGCCAAAACGACCCACCAACTAACCTGCAACCTTTACCTTGTGTGCTCATTTTCCTTGAGCCTTGGCAAGCATTTTCAAGCAAACTCATTAAGAGGCTTGCGTTTAAGCAGTTGCTTTTGCCGGAACCTATTTTGGCAATCTGTGAGGGATGGGGACAAGTTCACTGGTATCTTCTAAGAAAACATGTCTTCCCCCCCCCCCCAAAGCTGTAATGCTATCGCCTGTCCTGAGGCGTCCCTGCCTGCTAGCAGCTGCTCCTGTCCAGCACTTCCCACCCCCGCACTTGGACCCTTGCCCATCAATGCCACTCCCAAGATACGCACAAGAATTTCGGGAAGGCCCTTGTCATCCAAACGAGTGTGAAGGCCGTTAGGTGACTCAATGTTCCTTTGCACCATGAGGAGATTCGAAACCTTCTGCGGCTTCGTAAATCAGCCGTGAATAAATTAGTAGTCCCATTTTGGAAAGGTCAACCTCTCCGAGGATGTGCAGCCCCGTGTAAAATACGTAACTAAACAAGAAAAACAGTCTGGTCTGAAGATGCCAAAACCAATTCACTGCAGTGTGAGTGAGCATAAAGAAAAAAATACATTACAACATTGATCATGACTAGAAGAGCTGACTGTATGCTATTGTTCCAATACTTTAAAAATGACAGGAACCAAGTCCATCTTGCTTTACTGGAACATTTATCAGTCTCAACTCAGTCAGACTTGAAGGAGAGATGTTACAGATATCACACACATTCACGTGAAGGATTAGGTGCTGCACCGCCTACAGAGTTCACACCTTGCAAAGGAACAGAGCTGCTTTCAGAGTGGAGGTGAAGGTACGACAAAGCAAGGTCATGAACACAGTAGCACTGCTAGTAGGCACACCTTTCAAAAGAGCTCCACGCATCGTATGAAAGAGCTCGTTTAATCGGCTGACAGACCATACAAGCTCACTGCAGTATTCTTACATGAGCGGGGGATGAATTACAAGAGAACATGGCTCACGAAGAGGTTAGGTGTCATGGCCTGTCATGCGTGTCTGAATGTGACAGGAGGTAGGACAGTGTGACATCGCAGCAGGGCTGACGAGGCGCTCCGAAGACACGGCCCTGACGCCGACCCCGTCCTGTGCCCCCCCCCACCCCCAACGGTTTCTGTGTCTAACAGATTCCGTGATCCGCAAGGGAAAAATAGGTCGCTCTGACCCACTTTCCCTAACCCACACAGAGAGCCCTGCAGGAGCCCTTACAAAGAAAATGACCACTGTCATTAACCCCTCCAACTGCAGGCCAAGCTCCCAAACGCTCAGAACTGTACAAGAAAACCTTATCAGTGACAACATGTCTGCATGTAAGCAGAGCACGCCTTAATTAAATCCTGCTTCCAGTCAAGGCTGCAGGGGAAAAGGACACGTTGCTCAGCTCACAGTTGGCTTTTCTTATTCTGTTTGAAGATTAGCTCTTTTGCTAATAATACTCGTTTCCTCCTCAAATCTGCACTAAATCCTCACACTTCTTCATACACACTCACACACACACACACACACACACACACACAGCAGACTGTTTGCTGTAGCAGCAATATCCTTATTCATTAATTCACACAAGGCACCACGTTTTTAAATCTTGACAAGCTTTGATCAGGTTCAGTAGCTGCCCCTTTCAGCATCCATCCTTCCGCGCCTCATCCTGCCGACAGTGCCACGCGCTGATAACACAAGGACCCGTTCGATAACTGCTAACTTTCAGCCTATGTAATTTGTGGAACACGATCGTATATTTACGTTTCGCGTTAAGAAATAATCGGCTACGTATCGATTTTCTCGAATATCCTTAACGAAGAGAAGTGCACTGCCGCAGTGTGCGGCCGTTACAAACAGTAAACGTACTTCAACACTTGCAAGAGAAATGTATGACAATCCTCCACAGAGATCACAATTACCGGTGAACCAAAAATAAATTCTTTGTGCACAGGGAAAACATTCTTGGTCATTGCCCAATACACTCCCTGCAAGTCATCATCCATATTTTGACACGACAACATTATGCCTGTGTCGCGCTCCTAGTCTTTAAACAGTGCTCAAAATTAAAGGCTTTCCAACAGTTCTGGCAGTACACATAGTGCTCTTAGGTGGGCAAATCTTCCACAAAAAACCTTAACTTTTGTTGTTAAAATTATAAACTCAAAATTAATAAATACTAATAATTTCTATGTAAATAAAGTTGTGTTTGCAAGTAATAATAATAATAATAACTGTTATAATAGCTTGAATTTTTTAAGGGGTGCATATATATATATATATATACACACACACCTACATATACATACACACACACACACACACACACACACACACACACACACACACACACACACAGACAGACACACAGACACGAATTATCCATTTGCCCATTGCTGCTGCCAAGTATTAGTTCAAATACACAGTCCTATAGTGCTTCTCATGTATGAGAGGATCTGGTCAATTTGCTCTGCTATTAAAAACACTCATCATATTAGGTTTTACTAATAGACTCTTTGTTCATACTGAAACCAATCCGCTGTTTTTTGTTTTAGGTCAGATCTAGTTCTGACCTCCCTGGTGAGCTCTGTCCACAATGAAAATGGAGAGAGATTAGATGTGGGGCCTTAATAAATCCCACGCCATCCTGGGCGGCTGAGGTGAACAGTGACCTCAAAATAGAATTACACAACCTGCACGGCTCCACACGAAAGAACACGCACGCAGACACACGCACGCACGCACGCAGACACACGCACGCACGCACGCAGACACACGCACGCACGCACGCAGACACACGGACCGGGAGTGCCTTTTGGAATGGTGTTAGAATGTATTAAAAAAAAAAAAAAAAAAAAAAAACATTCATAGGAAGTAATAAAATATTTCTTTGTAGTTCAATATGTTACCCTAATCAGGCTGAACTCCGGTCTCAGCCCAGCCTGGACCGTTAAACATCAAGCCAACCCTCAGGAGCTCATAGACGTGCAAAGCAACGCCCATTTTAGTGAAATCAAACAGGCTCCATGCCTGTGAAAATGACCTTCGCATTAGTTCAAAGAAATATGTGAAACTTAATGAGCTTCGGCAGAAATGCAAATATTTCTTTGCTCACTCTACTGAAACTTCATTTTGCTCAGGGCAGTCAAGCAACACTTTTAACCTGCTTGGAGGGGGGGGGGGCTAGGAGAGAAAAAAAAAAAAAAAAAAAAAACACAACACAAGAGTACATCCTATTTAATATGTAAGAAACTTATCTACTTCAGCTCCTGACAGCTCTTGAGTCAATCTTATTTATTCTGCACCAGGCAGAAAATTGTTTGAATGTATAGCTTTGGAGGACAAACCTGAGACGTCTCTACAGAGGAGTGCCACTGCAAATGAAATGCTCCAATAACAGGAAGCATTTCAGACAAGTCAAAACCCGACACAGCACCCAGCTAATCTATGCTTGACCCCGACACGCCTTTCAGCCTCATCATCTGTCGTAAGATAAAAGTCACAAAACAGCACACCTGATATTCTATAACCCATCCACAGTCACTGGAAATGTCAGCCTGAGCATCATTACTGTGTCTTATGGCTGGACATTGCCCTGTAGGTGTAATAAGGTAAGAGAAAGAGAAACAGAACCCCTCTCCACCACATGGACATCTGGAGGCCACATAGCTGTTGCAGCCTTGGCTCCAGCCGTCAAACCTTTGTTGTTACATGAGCAGAATCAAACTTCTCTTAAGCACCATCACCATATTTCCCATGAATGGCCTCCATCTCAGTTGTACCAATTCATGCACAAGTGTCTTAAATTACTAAGGTTTAGTCTATTACTCAGTTAGGCTGGAGTTATCTTATTACAACACTTTCTAAGTAGGAAAACGTAAAATAATGCATGAGCCACAATTTAGATAGCAACACTGAGCATCCCAGCATAAAAGAGGAAGGCCTGTTCATTCTAATGAGCTACCAGACCATGGTCACAAAATCGTACAGCAATAAAGCGTGACAGCCAGTGCCTGTGAAGACATTGCAGGAAATCCAAATCCATGCACAGAAACATTTTGCTCAGAACAGCACACACAGCTTTGGTAAAACACAGAAAACAATAAAATTTGCTTAAAACTATAACCAAACCCAAAGTGCTAGCTGTTCTGATAGAAATCTTGTTGCAGTCATTCCCAAAAGATGATGACCCAAGCATTGCCACACTCACCCCAACCTAGCCCCACCCCCTTGCCAGCAGGTTTTTTTTTCCTGTTTCAGCTGAAGCAGTTTGCCAGATGCTGTGCACTGTTGCTAAGGTCTGCCATAACAAACTTTAATCAGAAATGCCAGTAGCTCCAATGGAAGGTTAAATAATGACATATGGCATGAGACACAGGAAGGAAAAGCACATTTGACAATGGGGGATTTGCATTTAAGGTTAAAGAAAGCAACTGGTAGCAATGTGTTCAAGGACCCAGTACTAAGACAGAAACGTTGCCAATTTAAATCAATATAGAGCTGTCTATACCACTGAGAAGCCATGTTAAGTAGACTATAGAACAGCCGCTTTAAAAACTTTCTGGCAAGCAATTAAGTAAACAAACATGTAGCAATTTAATCTACAAGGTTTCAAGTCGGATCAAACGGATTTGAGCTAACTAGAGCATGTTGAGTTACGATTTAACAAGGCAACACTTTGTCCTTTTAACTCCTGGTAAGTAGCTATCACTGCCAGTCTTCAACAGATACCAACCAAACCTCCGCCAAAGCACCCTGCTTACCAACACAACAAGAGGGGGGGAAAAAAAATGGCACTGTGGCAACTTTGCCACTCATGAACCAGCCCAAGGGGTTGGCAGGACACTGAGAACCCCTCCACTATACGCCAAGTATCAGGAAGCACAAAGGAAAGGTAGGCTACATGCAAACTATTTCACAGGTTTTATTTACAGCCAAGCTGTTGAAAAAAATAACCTCTCTAATCGGCCAAGCCGCGCACATCAGAGGTCCGTATTAGATGTTGTGTAGCACAGACATGTCTCAGGGTATCAGGGCTTTGAGCGACTGAAGTGGTATTCTTACCTCCTCAGCTTTAAATAAAACCTGAGGTGGCTCTAACGCCATGACCAGAGGAGGAGGGGGGGGGGGGGGAAGGAAAAAAAAAATAAAAAATCTATCATCACCTGCGACAGGAAGAGCCGGCGCCCTCCGCAGATGGCAGATGGGCCAAGGATTGTCCCTTACAGCTCATCTAAAGGAAAACATGGTCACGTGGGCGTGGCACCGAGGGACTCCCGGCTCACCGCACAAACATGCTCATTTCTGCCGTGACCTTCTGATGGGCTTCAGCCCATTTGGCCCATTTGGCCCCTTGGCCCATTCGCCCCTTCTGCCCTGATTAGCACACTTATATCAGTGAAGAAAACATACATTAAATACATGTGCAACCTACAACTGAATTGTAAGCTTTTGCACCAAGCAATAGTTAGAGTACAAATCTCTAAAAAACTATTACTACAAAAAAAAAAAAAACTATAGCTATTACTCTGCTTTAATCCTTCAATTACTAATTGTTGCATTACCTGACAAACACAGAATTAAATGATTACATGGAAACCTTAAGATTTGTTAAATGTATTTTTCTGAAATGTATTGTTCAGAAAAGAAGATGTTTTTCGTGCAAACTGTTTAAAAAAATTGGCTTATGCTGTTTGACCTGGCACTTCAATGACTAGTTTAACAAGTCATGCAGGGCTACAACAAACGTGAACAGAACATGCATGCTGAAATTAAATCTCATCAAAACAACTGCAAGAGTTTTATTGCTTCTGTTTTTCCGGCCAGTACATCAGTCCATGCATCCATTCATAAATCTCAGCAGTGAAAAAGACCCTCTTTATTTGACTGGTAGGCTGTTCTAATTTTAAACAAAATCTCAGAACGAGGAAAGATGCCCCTGCCACCGCGGTGAGGGGATACGTTTTCTGCTTCGCCTGGCGGAGCGGGAGCGGAAACGTGACCGGGGTTTGACAGCCCACGCCGAAGCGCCATCGTTACGTAAGGCTTCCCTCCGCGTGCCACACTGTACCACACTTCATGGGCTTGCCAGCACGCAGCTGAAGGTTCCTGGGCAACAGAAGCCGCTAAGGATGCGCTTCCTCCAGGATCACAGCGGCCTTGGATACCTGGAGAAACGGCAACTCTTGCACCAGCTGGGTACACTCATGCCAAGCCCAACCATAGACAGCGTGAACCGGACAGGGAGGGCAGGTGACCTGGACCATCCTTTTGCTTCTCTTACTATAAACCTTAGTAAATTAAGAGAAAACTGAGTAATGGAAAAGGCCTACCTGCCCTGTTAGACCAGTTTAATTTTCTGCCACCTTTAACCACACCCCAATTCTCTGATATAGACATGGTCTGAGCGTTGGTGGACAAATCTTTTTATGCGTTAGACAGGTCTGCATGTGCTCTGCTCTATTAGCTAAAGCAAGAAGTAAAAAAATGCATTAATAAGCCTTAAGGACAAATGCATTTTTTTTACCCCTGAAAGAGCAGCCGTCCATCTTCAACAGGCACAAATTCAATAAACTGAAAATGAACTTCAGATTTTCTCCAAATAACAGTGTGAGTTTTTTGCGAGCTCAGCCGATGGCGAGATCAAACAGGACCTGCATGGACAGATTTCGACTACTATCCATCCTACAGCAAACTGTCAGTGATAAACCTGGGTTTCCTCAGCAGCAATATTTCTACAATACGAGTGTAAAATGATGGAGCCCATCTGTTGCTTTTCACTAAATAAGTAATGGCAGTATACCATGTTCTGAGACCACGTACACTGTGCTCTGTTCCATGAGACGCTCATTATTCATCAATCTGAGATTTTTGGCTCAATGTCCTAATTCTTGAGAACACACTGGAATAATTAATCAGTAACCTATAAAAATGTTTTTTTTTTTTTTTTTAAGTGCACCCCCATGTTTTTTACCTAAACTTTATCCTACAGCCATTAACGAGGTCATTCTGATTAATTTTTATGACCCATCATAACTCCCATGGACCCAGAATGGCAGTTTTGCAGGAAAAAATAAATCACCATTCACATCAAACAAAGAATCAATTTACTACAGTTGTCCAGGCATATTGTTCCTTCAAGGCTATTCACAGGTGACAGGGATACTATTGAAAACCTTCACACATTGCACTGTGCCTCCTAACGCGTTTCCCAGCATCACAAGCTAGAAACTGGATTTTTTTTTTTTTTGTTTAAATGGTGTCAGACACATACATAAATTATGTTTAAAATAATAAAAATGGACATAATTTATATAAACACACCCACCGTAAACATAAGGATGACATCCTCACGCTAGTTAAGTGCAAACATTATAGCAACATTTTACAATTTCTCCATCTTATAATTCTTAAAGCCTAGTTTTAGAGTTTGTACGCTGATTTCTGTTATTGTTGTGGTGATAAAATAATATATAAAACAATTATTATTACTATTATAAAGGATTACTTATTACTATAAAGCAATAACTGGAACAGATGGTTTTATTGACTGAGAATTAGGTGTACAGCTGTTTGGTGGTGATACAAGGTCTTTTATCTTGGCCTGGCGTCCAATCAGAACTAACCTTTTAAAAGAGAATAAATCACTGATTTTGTGTCGTACTGATTTATGAACACCATATATGGTGCTGTAAGTTTAAACATGCCCAATCAACTCTTTACATTGTATGGTTTCTTTTAAAATGGCACAAGGTAACAACCTTACCAAAATAAATTACTCAACACGTGTATCAAAAATTACCTTCAATAAAATCATTCATTACATACTGTGGAAAGAGTGGCCTATTTCCCCAGATGGTTTAGCCTGCTTCGATGAACTTTGGTCTGAGGAAAACATGTGCTGTTGGGGGAAAAAAAAGCATTCTGACAAAAGCAAATGTCCCTTTCTTCAACAAAACTCTTCGTATCTTATCGTTTGGCTTTATCATTTACTGTTTATTGCCTGTTCTGTTTTCTCACAGTCGTGCGACAGAAAAGCACCTGCTGGGAGGTCTGTCTGGGTCGCCACGTAATCACACACATCTCAAATCTATGTGCGCATTTTTTGTAAGCGTTAATTAAAGTTATACACAAACATATACTTACAAATTTTTAAATGTTATAAATCTGCAGACTACAGACAAGGCAAGGCTAACTGCAGTCCAAAGAGAAGCATGTTTCTCAGCTACCTGTCAATCACAAAACAACCGAAACCCAGAACACAAAATAATTTTACTCCCTACGGTATAAATGTAATTTACCGAAAGACTGGGTTCTAAAATTTCCACAACTTGAAATCAAAATCTTCAACGATCCATGAAAGTGTGGTGCAGATTCAGGCAAGTCATGTTCACTGGCTGACATGACAAGCAGCGATGCAAAAATCCAGGTCCTGAAGATATGCCCTTTCAGCTGACCTTCAGACCCTCACAGTTTTATTTTGCATTATCTCAGGAACAGTAACTTCCCTCTCCAAGAATTGGAGAGTATATATTCTGAGAATAAAGCACAGCAATCCTGTAAAAACAGCTTTAAGCGATCACTTGTACTTTTCTAACATTAGAAGCCGTGACTCAGCCCAGTACTCAGTACCATCGTTCATAATTCTACTGAACTAGGTCTGAGTATAAATCACAAAGCCAACCCTTGCAGAAGCCCAGGCAGGGCGCTGGTGCAGCACTCAGCAGTTTCCTTTGAAAGACATTACAGTGGAACAGAACAAATAACTCATGTCTCGAGCATAATCAGCACAACACATCAAGTCACTCTCAAGTGGAAAACCGAAGGCCGTTCACTTGGCCAACTCTGTTGCATTTCCATTGGCTTTAAAAGACCATATTTTTATTCTCATTAGTCATAACACACACATAAAACAGGCAACACCAAACAGACACCAGACTAGAAGACAGTTAAATTTATTAACAATCTTATCACATGAGAAGCATTAATATGAAGCAGCTTCTGCCGCTGCTTCATTGATTTTCTTTGATCTGTAACAATACCATTTACAGCACTTCATTATTATTCACATGCTTACGTCTGTTATCCAAACAATCTGTTATAGCTTCAAGTTTTACTATGCATATAAACAGATTAATTTTTCATATGACTGTAATTAATGTTAAGGACTTTCCCTGGGATATAACTTCAGACTGATTAATTACAGTCAAAATAATATTTAGTTGGGTAAAAAATGAGAGGCCAGCAGGGGAGTTAACCCTTTCAATTTAAGGCTTTGTGAAGCATATTTAAAATGTATTTTTGTCCAATTGTACAATTGTTCTGCTAATGCAGAGCTGTATGTCCATCAATATCATTCTGGCCCACAATCTGACGTTTACTATCGTATGAGGAATAAAAACAGTATCATTTTTAGAAAATAAGCAGATTGGACTGAGATTGGACATGAGATTCCACTATCTTTTAAAAAGAAAAGATAATTTCTCAGTTCCTGGTAGTGACTCAGATCAATAACTACCAATTTTTCACTAGTCTTTACAAGCATATGTAAAAACCCTTTCATTTAAACTACACAAAACATCATGGTTATGTTGCAAAATATTTAAACATATAAGAAAGAAAAAGCAGAGAAAACAAAATAAATTATAGAAAAGAAATTGTCAATGTTATTGAAATATCTAATAAGGTAATGCAAAAACAAATACTTTTCTTGGTTATATATTACAAACACAGCAACATATTTCCTGAAATATCATGAAGCATATTCACTTGAGAGAAAGAGATCTGGGCACCACCTGAATAACTAAGAGCCACCAAACACAGACCCTTTCTTGTCCACTTTCATAACCTTTTGACTGGAACCTCTGGCCTTGTCAAACCTTTTACTGAAATCTGAAAGCACTTCTCCATAACTTCCAGCATAGCAAATCCAAAATCCACGCAGTTGTGCAGGAATAAAACACGTCTTCCCCCATTCAGAAAATGAAATATTGTGGATTAAATGTAAAAATAACAAAACATTTCATCGAGTATGGCAGAAGTTGAGGATTTTGGGGTTTTCTTGTTTGTCGTTATAGGTAATATTCAACGCAAACATTACGAGTAAATCACTGCTGTCTTCGTGACAATTATTTTTTGCAAATGGTCTGTAACAATGTGTCGTATATTTTATCAATAATGGGACAGTCTACAGCAGAGAATGAGTGACGTAGGACGAACTGGAGTGACCCTGTCAGTAGATTATGATCAATTAAAACTGTCATCACAGTATGAAATACAGTATACTGCAAGGCTGCTGCATACACAGGTGGTTAGGCCATGTTACACAGAAATTTTATATCGTATATGCAGTAAATTGCAAAAGTGATATTTAATAACTGGTTTTATGCTTCCTCCTATACTTTGAACAACATTTACCCTTAAAACGTATTACACTAATACAGAAACATCAACAATTATATGGACACAAATAATGTAACAGGCGCGAAACTACACACCATCTAGCCGACTGACCCATTTTCTCAAGTGTAATAAAGGGGAGAATTATTGTTATCGGTATGCATATGGCTGTTTAACTGGTGATCTGGATCAATGTCGTAAACCAGTAGCACCTACTACACGGCACGACAACGTACACACGAAAATAATAAAAGGCACAACGTGCAATTAACTTGGGGAATGTGCAATATGTAATATCGACGAAAGCATCCCGGACATGTGGGATAACAGTGTTAGAAAACAGCGTAATGCCATGGCTCGCCCTCTCTGATTACAGTGACGCCAAGATAATTCATTTGATTTTCAGGATCTGCTGGCTGGCCAGCCTGTCGTTGCTGAAATGAAACAAAATGGAAACTAGCGGTTTGCTGCCTTACAGATCAGCGAACCCATCGCCCAGCTCCAAGATAAACGCATTTATACGGTACGGTATAGGAGCCCGTTTGATCTCAAGTTCAGTTTGCGTTCAACGTCAATATATACAGTGAAAACACAACTGATACGGTTTCAGCAAACCTGGAGCATATATGTCAGATGCATGTGGCAGAAATGAGTTGTGCCTTCTCGATCTCCTACTCCTGTTCAGGATATTCAGGATATTCACATACCTGCTTCGTTGCTGGCGTGCTGGCTAGACGATCGCGCTAGATATAGACAGTACTCCGCGGAAAATATGTTGGACCTTAACAAATAGGGAAATCCTTCGAAGGTCTCGGGTGTGGGTCCCGTTCACGTCAGAAGAAAGGAGGCCTATGTGAATTGCATGGTTTGTTTTAATCGCCACATGCTTCCTTAAAAGATTAATAACATTGTAACAGCCTGTATATTAAATCAAAGGTATCAAACCCGCGCCCACTGGTCGAGACCGACGGAATTGTTTATTCTAGGAATCCCCAGCAATCGAGAACTGCAATGTACACTCCTCCCCTCTACACAGACACCGTCCTTAAAGGTGCAGTAGCACTGATGACCTCCTAAGTTAAAAGTTTTGTCACAAAACAGTAATGACGGTAATAATCGAGGAACCATTTTGTGTTTAGGAAATACAAAAAACCGTTACAAATTGGTTATTTGTTCGGATCCAGCTTTAGTTTGCTGTTTCAGTCACATTGCACGCATTGCGTTCAAATGAAAATTTACCATGATGCTAAATTAGTATAAGATCCAGTACATCATTAGCAAAATATATCAAATTTTATATAACAACACCACCAGAAATACAGTAATCCACAGTTATTGATAAAACTAATTTTGTTTAATATCTTTTCATTTGTAAAAAAAAAAAATAAATAAAAAAAAAATAAAAACATACACCCAAAATAAGGCTTAAACTTTAAATTGTACAGTATAACTGTTTATGTAGTTTTATGTGTACAGTTATACAATATATATAATAGTGACCACTAGAAGTTGTAGCAGGTCAACTGCATGGACAGTGTCGTTAATCCTGAGGTAAAGACAAGAATTTGAATGCCTCCCTGAGCAGGAGACTTAGGTCTTTAGTTCAGCAGGCTAATCCTCTTCTCTGCTGGGTCGTGCTGTCAGTGACACTCTGGGTTTGAAAGCTGCTGACTCCCTTGGCCTGCTATGTTGGTGTCAGAGTAGGATAATATGTTGTAACAAACCGAGGAAGCAAGCAGGGCTCGAACTCGTTTCGCCCGCACCAATGACAAGGGATTAGCCTGATGAGCCAAAGACTCTTGTCTTCGACCCCCAGGGTGATGTCATCATCCATCGTCCATGCAGCCGACCCGTGGCAGTCTCTACACTGCCCCCTCCGTAGTCCACCACTCAACCTCATCCTCACTCTGGCTGAAGCATCTTGTCCCATTTCTGACATCATTGTAGCAGTGGTTGCTAGTTATCACACAGACGCAGTGGTAGAGTGGTCAATTCTTTTATTAACTTGTCCTGACAAGGACACTTGGGCAGATTGAAATGGACACAATCACCCAAACTACACACCAAGGAACTGGGACGAGGGGTACATTCACACACTCAGACACACCCAGAGTGGGACACAACTATTTTACAAAGGTTGCCGGAAAGCTGCATAATTACCCTTCCCGGCTGCTGTCCATTGGTCGCAGCACCGGCGTTACAATATTTTTGATTGCAACTCAACAAGGTAGAAGTGGAGGTTACAAGGTGGGGTAGAGTAGCAACTGCTAAAACTGGGTTGGCTGCCTGGATTGTGAGGTTAGCCCTGGGGTTGAGACAAAACTTTGATTAGCTCCCTGAGCGGTGACCTGTGTCTTTAGCTTGGCAAGTTAATCCTCTTGTCTGGTGTGTTTCAACAGCACAAATAACCCAGGTTCAAAACCCCTTGGCCTGTTACAATGAGTATTTAACCTCTTAGCTACACCTCCTCTCCAGAATAGATTAGTATTCTTGATAGTCCACTTTTTCCCCTTGTGGCCAACACAAAGCAGTGCCAAGCCTAGTTGATTCATCCCTTTCCACAGTGGCATGCCTGTGCTTTAACAATAGTTCCCTTACCAGTGGAACTTTCCAGGGGTGGAAACTTAGGACTCCAAGGGCCTGTGATTGAGAGCATCCCTGCTATATGTTATAAATGGAAATGCCCAAACAAATACATTTCAATACAACCATTTATATGTAGTGTATGTGCTGAAATTGCTAATTTTTCTCTATGACAAGGGATGTAGAAAAATTTTTGAGTGTGTTAGCTTTTTATATTTAGTTTACACTTGGTGACTTTTCACCTTGAAAATTTCTGATAATTTTGGTTTTACCTATGTCTGTTCCGCTAACAATGTTATATTATTGATGTACGATGAGGTCTTAATCTTAGGAGAGTTCAGTGAATATTTGGGTTGTCTTTCCTGTCAAGATTTCTCTGCATATTGTTGGTATTCTGTTAAATAAAATCTGCTTTAAACATGCTTAAACTATGGTCAGATGTTCCACAGTGTTAATGTAAAGTAGACTCAGTTTACACTTGAGCGGTGAGGATAACCTAGACCAATTTTACAGATGACCATTAACTTTAATTGCTTGTTTCTACAAAAAGAGAGGGCCAAAAAAACATGGTGACTTTTAAGACAATTAAGTTTACGGCCCCCTAAAGAGCATCTGTAAAAGCAGCCAGTGTTTATGAGAAACAGAGTTCATAATCCTGTTTGCACTTTGCACTGTTTAAACCTTCTCAAAAAAGGTTCAAAGACATGGATCTAAAGCTCTTCTGTTTTCCGTGCCTCAGCCATCTTCTTATCCTCGTCAGCACACAGTAAAATTGGTAGACTACATTCTTCAGTAGTGTGATTCTGCCAAAGAAAATGTGTCAGTCTTACTGGGCAAAGACTGTATTTCTGTCTGCCAACTGGACTCTTGAAATATCTTTACTGCAAAACTTCTTTGAATACTATAATAATTTGTCATTTTTTAATTGAAATGCGTTTTGTATAATACTGCAAATCTAATTTAATTACTACTTAGAATCATTATAATATACATTAATTTATCCAATCTCATTTTATGCACTATTATATTCAGATTGCTTCAATTACAAACCAAAATTTCAGTTGTGGTAAAATGACCCATGTCATATCCTTCTCTGCTGGTCTGATATAGACTCAAAGTGTTGTTAAACGTAAGTATTGTAGCAAAAGCATCCACAAACATTTTAAATGGAAAAATCTCGAGTAACTGTATGATAATACATTGACTGAATAATGTAGAGTGATTGTAAGTACAGGAGAATAAAAAAAAGAAAATTCAATTTAAATTTTAATAGCAGAAACTTTGTGTAACATTTAACATTAAGGCCAAGGCGAGGACAGAATTACCACGTGTCATTGAACTAGCTGACACAGGTACTTGTATTAATCAGAACAGTTAAATTCAGACTGCGGTAGCACTGTGCAGGCAACTTAGTTTATTCCACTGGGGATTCATTAGCCCTGTTTGAGCCAATCTAAAAGCGGCTAGGTCAGAAAATCCTTCCAAGGACGAAACCTTGAACGTCCCGAGTGAGTGGTGCACAAGGGCAAAAAAGGGGAGGAGCAGCTTTCTTCAATCTCATTGGTGGAGAGGAACCCCAGGAGGAATGGGACCTGGCCTGGTGTGACAGGGACAATACGCCGTTGTTCAGTTACTTACCTGGCACAGGGTCCAGGGTGTACCCATCCTGGCAGTAACTGCCTTAGGCCAGATTATCATGAATGCCAATAATCGGAGAGCTTCAACCATGTTATTACCATGAAACACCAGTGAAAAGGTCCTTACAAAGATGTAGGCTTGCAGTGCTAATATTACGTTTGATTTAATTGTGCAGGTAACCATGTAGCGACTACAATGTTTAAAAGCAAGGCTAGTGCTGTTAAACTTTAGTTTATATTTCTTGAGGGATTTTTTTTTTTTGTATTTTTGACCTGGATAAGCAGTTTTTAAATTGCCGTAAAGATTTAAATTCATTACGTAAAGTTGATTTTCTAAATTTTCTTAAACATTATCTTATTTTGTGCTGTAAGTTGATATTTTAGTGTTGACAATGCCAAGGAAAGAGGGAATTCATTTAATGTTGTGTTGTGTAGTTTCCTAATGCAGTCATCAACATGTAAAGTAAGAACAGAAAAAATAAATCAGTGCGAATATGACAGAAAAATGGTATTTGTTAACAAATTGAACTTCACACTGTGGGTTTTCAGGAGTTTCCATGGAGCTTGTGTGAAATATTTTTTCTTCTAATAGCAAAATAATTTTCTCCTCTCAAAAGGTCATATGTTTCATGGCCATTATTCTAACACTTGCATAAAAGCAGGCTGTAAGGGTTGTTTTCATCTGCTCCAATGTCTCCGTGCTCATGAAGAGGTAAACAAACAAGACATCAGTGCTGAAGGCCCTGTCATTTTAAAGAGGAGACTTACTCCACATTGACCTTTAACCTTTGCACCTCCAGTTCGAACTGCATTGAGTATGAACCAGAAGGGCTGAGAGTGGTTGAGTGCAAATAGGGATACGGCGAGGTGGAACCAGACACTGCAGGCCGACCTTTGGACATGTGTACAGGGTAGCGGCCTTTAGTGTCACACACCAAGAAGAGAGACAGATTACTCATTAACATGGTATGTATGCCTTTGTTTCAGTTGTTAACATTTGGTAGGAATGAGCAAGGATTTCGTCTGGTGAGCTACAAAAATAGTTTTTTGAGGTTAGATAAAAAATACATGTTGCTCAAGCACTGGCCTCATATGTCCTGTTCTGATGTTTGCACTCCCAACTAACATTTGACATAGTTAACTTCAGACATCATCCACTGTGTCTCAGAGCTACAAATCCACTCATGTTTGTCCACTCTCACACAGACATGTGCAGAAACATTACATGATCTGGTGTAGGAAAAGCCGATGTGTATTTTTAAAGAAACACAGCAGCACACACACACACACACACACACACACACACACGCACAAACATGCTGATCTCCTCTTCAACTCCCCACAGCTACTTTAATAGTCTCATAAAAGTCTCAGCATATAAATACGGGCTTCTAGGATGTTTGCTCATTAGTCCTTAGATTAATTATGCACAGGGAGAGACAAGCTGCAGTTCAAAGCAAGCTGCACACATGCAGATGGACCTTTATCTGACAGCATAAGCAAGGTAAATTTGCAGGTACGTAATCTTGATTGATGCACCTCTAAAAGACAGGCATAAGGCTGTTATCTTTCCGTGATAAGGAAAGCCAGATCAGATAACACTTGACCCCTCTCACTATACAATGCTTTATTTTGTGCAATGAGATTTATTTTGTTTAAAAAAAAAAAAAAAAGTTGTGAAGAAAAAAACTGGTACATGCCAGCCGACTTCTCCAAACATGAAGCAGGTGGTTTTGTGAAGAAACATCTACTCTTGCATCAGAAAGGCTCTCACCATCACGGTCAGTTTTTCATTGAACTTCTCCAGTAAGAACGACCAGCACTGAAAAGGGCTAAGTGTCAAATGGTAAAACTTCTATGACAATTGAGTAATGAAATAACTGTAGGTACCATGGTGCACTGCTGCAAATGAGCAGAGGGAATGATGTGTAAAATGTAGTCTGTGGCTAACCGACATGTGGAAGGTGTAGCTGGGTGCACATGCATGAGCTGTTTCAGGAAACGGAACCGCTCACCACCATGAGGTCACCGCAGATGCACAGGTGTGGCATACGCTTCTGGGAGGGGTGTGTCTGGCAACAAGAGGAGTCAGTGCTCACTGAACCATTTTATTGACATATCAACAGAACCTCTGACAACTTTACGATGAACAAGAAAACCTAATAATAGCACATACGCTAATGGTGAAAGGAGAAATGGAGAAATCAGTTTCTTGTATCTGACAAATTTAATTTCATTTTACAGACTTTAATTTAAACTTGTGAATGAAGACATTACCAAGTATACAATACCACTAAAGGCTTGTGCTAACAACAAAAAAATTGAAATAATTGCCTACTTGTTTGCACAAAAACCATTCAGTGCCTGTTACAGACTTCAGGGTTACTTTATCCGTGTCCAGACACCTCTGTGAAGTATGTGCAGTTACTTGTCTAGGTAGGTTCAGTGTTGGGAACTGACTGTGCTGTCGTACCTTGCAACTTAATATGAATTACATCAGCAAAGCTCATATGTGACATAAATCAGGCGAGCTGTAACTATGTAAACTGGATCATTATGGGGTTAATTTTAAAGAAATGACAGTAACATCAACAGGTGGTGATTAAGGATGCAGACTAACCTGAATGCTGCAAGCTCATGTTCCTGCCTGTGCTGTCTTTAGTGAGGTACCTAATCTGAATTGCTCCAGTAAGATGTTTGCCTAATTCAAAGTGAACATTTGTCATTTTAGGTAAGCTCACCAGCTGCATGGCATCACTTTTCATAGCTGTGCTGCACTTGTATGTGCAAAAAATGGAGTCTGACTGGTGTTTAGTTCTTTGCCAAGTAATTCCACAATGTGTCTGTACTGTAATGCAGGTTAGAGGTGGTGGGGGCCATTTCTGATGGGTGTCACATCAAAGCTTCCTGTCACTCCCTCAGTGTCCTCCTTTTGATCTGCAAACTTTCAAACTGTTTGCATGGACATGCAAAAGCAACAGGCTTGCAGTGTCAAAGGACTCAGATTGAGTGTAAGACAAAGCCAATATGAATGTTCCATTGGTCAACAAACCCAGTGTACTATATATACAAATTATTTACCTGTTTTAGTAACAACACAAAAAATATAAACAAATGACACTGGTTATCTGACTGAATAGGAGAAGAAGGCATGAAACTTTCATGTACTCTGCAGAAGGATGAGCTGCACATGAAACTCAGTACAGGTGAACTGTCTGCTTTTCATGTTTTAAATTAATGTTGTACCTTGGGGCAGGGAGTCAAGGAGCTCATATTTCAAAGCTTGAATCAATATGTGCTTTTCTCATTTTTTATTCTATGGTCTTTCAATTACTCCTCCTTAATGTGCTGGCAGTAAGACTGAAAGTGAAGGAGTGTGGTATTTGTTAAAAGATTAGCAGCTAGATATAATATTAAAGAGCTCCATTACTAAGACTAGACAGCATTTCAGATCCAAAGGAATGAAATATTCCGTTCCTTCAGACGTGAAGACGTTGTCGAGCTTATGAAAAGCAAGTGAACGTTCATTGTTCCCTCAGTCGTGACTGTCACGTGTTATGCCTTCATGCAGTTTTATTGACTGAAACAGAGTCCTTGAGCTAAAACAGTGTAACGCTGCTGTAGCCTTGTTGAGACATATGACGAGTGTGTTTAACCTCACATCAGAAGTGGCTGCAGCTGGGCTGCTGAATGGGCCACATTCTTTATGACAATGTCCAAAAAGTGACAATGACGCCTCACGTTTTTTTTTTTTTTTTTTGTTTCTCACACACAAGAGCAACATGCTGATACAGGTTTATGCTTGAGCGTTCCTATCTTTGTCGTTTCACCTGCATTAATCACATTGTTTACAGGTATCGATGACATATTCTACCTTGTTTTACTAGTCCTTGGCAGGTACGCAGGGGTCTAGGATGAATCCACCCCCCACAAACACGTGTCCCTGATCGTGTCATTATACAGGAAGAGGAACAATGTGTCAAAATCACTGCTGAGCAGTTTTACTTGATTTTTGTTGTCATAGGGTTTACTGAGTTACTTTGTTACCATTACAGCACTCACAATATTGTTATTTAGGGCACAATTTACTATTTTGTTCTAGAGTTTAATCCAGTGAATAGTCATATCAAGGTCAGGTAATCATGGTCCTGCAGGGCCGCAGTGGGTGCAGGTTCTTGCTTCAGCCAATGTCTGCTTTTAATTGAACCGTAATCTCAATTAAACATTATTGACTTTTCGCATAATTACTGTGTTAATTCTCCACAAGCTTTATTCATTTTTTATAAGAATTTAAAATACATGACAAAGACTTACTGATGTTGCTTGTTAACTTTTTTAATGGTCGTGGTATATTTTAATCCATTTCTTCTTAATAATCACATAACTCACTGATCCTGATTAAGAATTCTTTGTCATTGGCACCTGCTTCTGCTGTTCATTAACTATTATAATTTGAATACAATTAATGATCACTGGTTTGAATTAAACCCCATGCTGAATTATACAGACATTTGCTGCTCTGATTCTGCTGTTAGAGCAATACTGTAACAAGTGATTTATCAGATCTTAAAGCACAGGAGTCTCACTTTTAACTTTCTTCTTTGTAACTCTTATTTTCTCACAATAAATTAGGGAAACTAAGCACAGACTGATGCAGATGATTAGGAAGGGTGAAGAGAAGCAATGATGTAATTGATATTTCATTAATATAGTGGTGAAATTTAAATGAATGAATCCGGTGACACAAAAACTTGTCCCCTTCCAGAACTGTGATTGTATCCTTCTGAGCTATACACAGCCTGGCCAAACTACAAGCCGCACACTAATATTTCGTTGGACTGCCTTTAGCTGTGATTATGATGCGAATTCGTTGTGGCATTATTTTGACAAGTTTATGCAACATCTCAACTTTTATTTTCATCCACATCTGCATTCATTTTTCTCCAATATCTTGTTGTGATGATAAGAGAGTTAAACCACTCTCTGAAGTCTTCTCTATCACATCCTAAAGACTTCCAAGGGGGTTAAGTTCAGTTCAGGACTCTCTGGTGGCCAGTTCATGTGTGTAAGTGATTCCTCATGCTCCTCGAACCCCTGTTCACAATTTTAGCCTGGTGAATCCTGGCATTGTCGTCAGGAAAGAAAAACTCCACTGATGGAAGAACCTGCCCATTCAGTACATTCAGATACTCAACTGACTTCATTTTATTGCTGCATAATGTTGTTGAGCTTAGTCCAGACTAGTTGAAGCAATACCAGCTAATAACACCGCCTCCAGAGGCAAACGTGACTTTTTTTGGCCAGGCAGTATATAATGCAGGTCATAATAAGCAACACAACAGCATTCACAGTGGCTGTATTACACAGACCCATTTTGACTTAATTGTTTTACATTTTTTGTATCCGATACATTCATTATCCATTTTTACTAGGCTCATTGAGTAGCTGAAAGGGCACAGATGGATGTGAGTGAGGTCAATGGTCAAAAGCTCAGGTGGCTTAACTTTTCTTGCAGGAAGCATCTTAGAATTTCCCAGAGTTCATACAGAGGTAATTTCAGTGCAATAGTTTCCCCTCTACTGAGGAGAAAGAGATGTAGGACATTAAAATGATTTTTTGTACTGTGGTGGTAAGCTCTGTATGTTGCTTACAGTAGAGCATAAAACTGCTAAATTAATACAAATCTAATCTTAGCTAGAAATTGCATGGTTTCTAATTTAAAGTGAAATGTAATTCTGCTTACTCAGGTGTTCTGATCCAGCAGTCAGTTAGATGTGAGTATGGTGTTTACGTTTTGACCTCATGGACGGCATGTCATTCAAATGACCAAAAAATATTCATAACTGTTTTAGTTATGTTAATAGAAGATAAAGGGCAGCGGTAACACAGAGTGTCAGATTTTGTCCAGAAGTGGTAGGTTTTGATGAACCAGCATCATGTGGGCCTCTGCGATGACACAGCCTTGCTGCTGGACAGCTGGTGCTTCTTTATATTAGCTCGTCTTGTCCTGTTTGTCTTGTCATTTACACCCAGCTGTGACCGCGCTGATGCTGAGAACTTTCAGTTTTATTAACCAGCCTGGTGATCAGTGGAGCACACGCTTCCAAACACAGCAGGCTTTCCTTCATTCAGGAATTCATTCTTCTAGCACCCAGTCTGTAACACTGAACTCACTTCGTGGTAAGATTTCTCACCCAGATTTGTGTCATAAAATAGAGCACTTAAAAACAGTTATGCCAACAAAGCGCTTTTTCCAAGCATGAACGTGGGTCATTTGTGTATATTTAAAACTAGTTAACAAAGAATTTCTGTATTATTCTGAAGTATACTGTATAGTACCATGTAGGAAATGCCCCTTGTCAGAAAGAGTGAAATCCAAGTTACTAAAACATCTTAGCATCTTGGTGTGGTCATATTACAGAAATTTTGCTTTACAATAAAAACATTACACTAAGGTTTACTTTATTGACACATAAATATTGACTTATGTTACTGTTATAAATGTGGTAAAAAAAAAACTTTATTTACTCAGACAGCCATCAGAATGCAGAGGCATGTGTGAACACCTCTCATCAGCCACAAGGAATAACAAGGCACATCCCCTCTAAGAACATAATGAGATTGGTAGGCAAAGGGTTAAGGAAGTGCTCGGTGAATATATTATTTATTTCTCCTCCACAGATTTCAGCGCAAAATGAATAACCTTAGTGAATAATTTAGTTTATTGACCTCTGCTGGGATTTAACAGGAAGGTCATACCCTGCCGGTGAAGTGAGTGCTCCCGGGGTCCTCAAATGACACAGCCAAGGTCACCTGTTTACTCTCCTCTGGAGGGGGCGGGGTGGTTCGCATTTGTCCCACCCCCACCCCCTTTTTTTGCTTAGCGGCACATTTGTCCTGCTCAGACGTTTTAGGAGGCAGCTTGGCGGGACAGTATAAGTCTGTGGGAGGCTGACAGACGAGACTTCAGGACATGGCAGAGGTGACAGAGACTGGCATAGTGTGTGTCACATGTCAGCAGCAGGCCTCGGCTCTGCTCTTCCTTCACTGTCCACAGATGAATGAGACAGAGTGGCTGCAGCAAATTCAAATGTGTACCTGCTGTGACTAGGATGGCAGGGGTATGGTCTCAATCAGTGTGGTGGGGATAGGGAATGTCACTAATTCTCTGCCACCTGCAATTGCCATCTTTGAGCTGACTGGTTTACTTTGAGGTTTATTTGGGTTCCTCCCCCCAGCCCCCATTGGATTTGTTTCCTTTTTCTAAGACATTGGGAAAAAGTTGGAACTGTTCTCTGACCAGGCTGCTGCAGGCAAGCACCCTTAAACCATGCCTGGATGTTTATAACCATATGTCTTCATCTTAATAAACAGGCACTTTTCACATAGGCTTGCATGATAAAGCACATTAATGCCACTATAAATTTTTCCAGCTTTTTATAATATCGAACAATTGTGCTACAGTCTAGTTCTCTAGAGTTTAGGGGGACAAAGGAACAGATAATGCAGTTTTAAATCTTTTTAAGCCAATCCCATTAGGCTGCAAGAGACAAATGTGGTGCGTTATTGATTTCATTATATTAAAGGCATTGATAATGAGCAATTACAGAACTGCAGGGTGACAGACAAATGACTATATCGAGAGAGTGTGGTTGCTGTTTAACAGCCTTGATATTGTTGCTCTCCTTTTATGGGCATATTTGATGCATGCAGGGGTCATAGGGAGGTGATGAAGTGTGAATGACTACGTGTGAACAGAATGTGGTCAGGTCCAGTCCAGTCAATCCGTCACTGGGCTCATCATAAACCTTGATGGCAAATGGCGAAACAGCTGTGGGTATGGTCACTTAATTCAAGTCATATTGTGAATTACTTTTTTCCAAGACAGAAAGCTTGTTATATGCCAGTTAGATTTTTTTTCTCTGGCTAGTTATTATGAGACCTTGTGCAGTGCGTGGGCTCTTTGATGCTGCTCTCCTGGGTTTTCCTGCTTCCGGTTCCTCACGGCCATCACTACACTTTGTGTGCAGCTCCTCTTAGATAGACATTTCTTTCCATTACAGGTGAGACATGTTAACAATTAGAACCCTCACTGTATTAAATCTATTAGAACAAGCTTGGCCTGCAAGTCATGGGCTGGCTCAACTCTCTCAAAAGATTGGCCTGGCAAATAACTGGGTACAAATGATTCCTTTTATTTTATGGTTTTGCACTTCCAATGAAATCCTTCTTACTGATTAGCCCAATAACTTTTCCTCTTTGGCCGTTTTGCTTCATTATGATGCTTGCTAATGATGCTGCTCTGTTAGCTGTTTTTTTTCACATTTACCAGCCAGAACCTAATTGATCAAAGACCAATTAGATTTCCTCAGGTTCACTGGATGTCAGCTGAGATTCTCGTGTCTGGAAGGTCAAAGTTCATTGTGGAGTGACCTTTATGAAAGGTTACTCAGATGTCCCTAAGCTATGTGTAACTGTCACGAAATTCAGGACTGGAAAATATTTTAATTAAAATTATTGTACATGTACAGGAGAACCCAGCCTGAATTATTGGTTTTGTTGTTTATGGAAGTCAGATGCAATATTTCACGAAGAATTGCAGTGGAACCTGCTTTATAGAAGCATTGTAATGACTGTTTTCGAAGTTACCCCTTCTCCCTGGATAGGGTGGGTTGGTGTCATCACTGACATTGCTGAGGGTTCATGTGCAGTTAGGGAACCCCTTAGGTAGTAAGTGAGAGCCTAATGATCCAGCCGTTAGCTCTGTGCTGCTTTTCATTGATCCACAGGTTTTCCCCGTGTGTCCAGCCCAGCACATCTCCCAGTGCTCTATGGACAATTTCACCGCTGACATGTTTGGCTGCCCAGGGTGCCTCTGTTGAACTGTGCTGGACAAATTAACTTCAGTTGGACTCGACGATCTCCACGACTTCGGTGGTTGCCTCAGCTTGCTATAGGATGATGTCAGCATCCTCAGCCTTAGTAATGGTCTAGCGTGGGCCTTAGTTCTCCAGCTTCTCCACCCTCAGCCTTACTAATGGCTCAATGTGGGCCTTAGTTCTCCAGCTTCTCCACCCTCAGCCTTAGTAATGGTCTAGCGTGGGCCTTAGTTCTCCAGCTTCTCCACCCTCAGCCTTACTAATGGCCCAACGTGGGGCTTAGTTCTCCAGCTTCTCTACCCTCAGCCTTACTAATGGTCCAGCGTGGGCCTTAATTCTCCAGCTTCACTAACGTCAAACATTCTGATGTGTATTGTAGAAAAGCAGTACTGAACACGCCAACAGTGATATTTCACCACATTGCTTGTGCACTCATAATTTATGTGTCTCACAGTTGTATTCAAAATGATATTATACTTCTACACTCAGGACAACATAGAAAAATTATTAACTGAACATGTGGTGCTCAATCCAAAGTCCAGTTCCTTAACCATCCTTTGACCTGCAGGTCTATAGTATGAAAGTTGCAAAAAGGTCCTCCCTTTTTTCATTTCTTGATGGCCTATGGCTGAAGTACAAAGGGTATGTATAACACCCCCCCCCCAAAAGTGTGTCAGACTCACTTCCACAGAGGTCACAGGGCAGCTTTTATCAGCAGTTAGATGAAATGACGTGTTTTCTCCTCATCGTTCTGGTTTTGTCAGGATGTGTTCCTGAACAGTGCAGGGTTACTTAGACCCTGCTTGACATGCTTCCTGCCCAAGTTTCCTGTGTCATGTGTCTGTTATGTGGTCCTTGCCTTTACCGCACTATGGTACACTAACACAAGGTCCACCATTGTACCCCTGTTGTTAAGTTATAAAAAATATATATTTGCAAATAACTAAACATGATCACAGATAAATCCAATCTAACAAAATGCCAGAAGATCATAGAACTGGGATCATTGAAGTACAGAGGATTGTAGCTTTTTTAAAAGAGCTGAGATTGTATTACTATCTTCTTGATGGGCTGTCATTTACATGCGATTGATTTTATTCTTTCTATAAGGGGTACTTTAAAAATACATTTTGTGCACATACAGAACATACCATATATACAGATAAACCCTGCCATTGGTCACATATGTTAACATGGTCAAAACTCTGACTGTTCTGCTTTAATTAATCATGCGTTTTCCCTTTTTATTGACTGAAAGTATCATGTAAAGCATATTTATTTCAAACTTGGTATTGTTCTAATTTTCCAGTTTGCCATAAGGTGTGTTTAAATTTTGGCCAGACTGATAGGATGACAAACGCATAACTATATTTTGTATGCATGCTTGTTAACCCACAGGTGAGAATAACAACCTACCAAGAAAAAAAAAAGCAAAATAGCAAAAGCTGTTGACATGAGAGGCAAAGAGGCGCCCTGTGTCTTTCTCACTAATGCTGATAGTAATCAAACAGAACAGAAATCCATGAAAGCCCTGAGGACTTGCAGAAGCCAGCTCTCTGCAGGAAGCGAACCAACAAGGGAGCAGAGCAGGCCTCTCCCCAGAGATCACCAAAAACCAAAATGCCCGCTTCGCTTTTCTGAGGGTGACCTCCAAATGAGGTACAAGCTCAAAGTCATTACTGTTACAGTGCTGCAAATAATATACACTGGCAGGCGGTGAACTCGTACTGAATGACGATGGCTTTCTGTGAAAAATACACACAACTCATTTGCACATATTTAATTTGGACGGCCACTTATGGAATTAACTGGGAATGGGAATCCCATCATGCATTGCTCAATTAAGACTCGGAAGCAGCCAGACGAGGGGTATTTAGGGAAATCTAATCCCTTTCAAAGCATTCATCTCAGGAAGTGGAGGCAGGGAGACTCTTTATCTAATACATGCCAGGAATAATTAGGTTATAGCAGCCAAGCCGTTGTTGCTCGATAATGAACCCCATCCCCAGTAGATCCTCATTAGGGTTTACTGACCTTCAACAGAAGCATGTTCCATTGACATCTCAACTAAAGAGAGGAACTCCATCCTGGATTAGTAAAGAGTCAGTTGGCAGGGGGCGGTTGCTGGATCCTATTTTCTCCACACTGGCTGGTTAGAAAGCCCTTGGTGGAACCATCACCATAGGCCATAATGACTCATTTGATGGCCATCTGGACACGCCTCTCCACATGACCCTTGACCTCTGATCTGTGCCAACACCTCTCTTGTTCCGTTAACTCTGCACTGTATTATGTTTCCAGAAATCTCTGAGTCTGGAGTGAGCAACTTGTCCACCAATGCCCATCAGTGACCTTTAATGAGACGTTAAAGAAGCAGTTTTTTTTCCACACTGCAATGATGGTAACAGTAGCAGGTTGAAGAACAGTCTTAGAATCAAGATACCTTCAAAGCAACTCTCTTTTCTACTGCATGATTCTTACATACTAATCTGAGGGGGGGGGGGGTATTCTTTCATAATGCAAAATGTTTTACTTCCTCTCCTGATTGCAGAGGTCAGCACTCGGCACATGTTGGCTTGGCACTGAAAAATACGCTGAGTATGAGAAAGGTACACTAGGGATTTTCAGTACATGGGCATCATCCCAGGTTTGGCCAGTAGCAGGAAGGTTCTGTCCCAGTGATGATCCAAGTTGTCCCACCCATGAGCTGCCTGCAAACTAAAAAGCTAGGAAGTCTGCACCCCTATGAGGTCCCCTGGAAGAAGATCAGGGTAAATGAGTAAGATGAGAAGCCACGTCCCTTTTGGCACCATATGGGCTTCCAAAATGTAATTACCAACAAAATCAAGTCAGGAATCAAAACATGGCCTTCAACCCTGTACATCGAGACTGGCTGTACACAGTGTCCCAGTGACACTATGTCTTGTACTCCTGTAATCTGAAATCCTTGATGTTAAGACTGTGTGACTTCAATAACAAGCGGACAAGGCCATGTTCCAGTAATGTTTTTCGGAGTGGTGCTAGGAGGAGATTCAAGCTCTTAATTAAGCAGCCCTGTATATGGAATAACTGCTCAGTTTTTCTAAATTGAAAAATAGGCCTTAATTTGCAAGGTCAGTGCAATAGCCTTGTCTCACTTAAAAACAGCTTGGCTAAGCTTCTGTTATGCTTCTTTTATTAATTCTAACTGGACGAGAAGAATGGGTAATTGCTGACCAGAAAACAGGTTTATTTCTTTATCCTCTTAAAAATGTTCAGCGTGCAAATTATATTTCTCACTGGAGAGTTGTTGGTGTGGTGACAGCAATCCTCCACTCAAAATTCATAGACAGAGGAATAGTACCAAAACAGTGATTAGTTTGTTTTACTGTTTAATAGGGGGGACAGGACTGCTGAACATTGCTGGTTACACACATGGACGAACTGGGGGGAAAAAAATTGATCTGGACCGTAACTGAGATTGGCCTGCAGTCATGTCCAAACTCCTTCACTGCAACCTACTCTGCACGGCAGCCCCTTTTACTTCCAATTATGGTGTCATAGCAGTCAGACACTGCAGCTCCACTCTATAGCCATAATTTAAATATATGTGAATTATTAAATTTTAATGGCTTGGTCCACAGGCTTTCAGAACAATTGTTCTACTGGGAGTGATCCAGGTCCTGCAGATGCCCAGTCTGGGATTGGACCCACAGTTACCACCCCCTCCCTTTCCCAACCCAAAGGTATAAGGATCAAATTGACACAAACAACTGCTGCTACCAATTGGCTTTCTGCTGAGAACTAAATGTGTCACATGACAATCATTATGCATTTTATCAGAGTAAAAATGAATTAATAAATATCCAGACATTCTGAAGTCAGTTTCTTTCATCTTTTACTCAACTGTGTTTCATATTTTTCTTACAGTCAATGACTGACATATTGCTTTATAATTTATTGTAGTTCCCTTTTTCATATATAATTTAAAGGCATATTCAATATTTGTGACAAAATGACGCTACAGTCTTGTTTGTATTCTAGAAAAAAAAAGCTGAAGCACACTGTGCTTTGATTTAATTGGTAATTATACTTAGTTTTAAAAACAGTCAGAAAATTAGGTTTTAAAGGATCTACTTTGTGGAAATTGGCAGCACACTCCAGTGAGTACGGACTGTTGAAACTTTTTATATTGATACATTTCAAATTTTTTGTGGAATAAAAGCTGTCATGAACCTTTCCATGGAGAATACAGTCTCACGAATCTTGTTGTAAATGATCTGTATATTTGCTACAAGAGGTTGAATCAGACTATTTCACCAAACTTCCAAAATCCTGGTTTATTACTTGTTTGGAGAACAGGAGCTATCCAATGTATTTATACCTGGCATTTAAACACACAGAAAAATCCAACCATGTTATAAACCATGGTCCACCACACCACTGCATCTTCTGCTCCATGGCTGACTGTCATTTGAATCAAGAGTGACTGGCCACGCAGTGTGTAATTACTGAGAGCCCCCTGGTTATGTTGTAAACTAATACTCCAAACATTTGCCTGCACTCTATTAAAACACCTGCCATGTGATTTGGAGGAGTTGCCAGGAGTTAGCAGTTGTGCACACGTGCCTGCAGTTAGCTGGTACGGATGGCACTTACAAGCCTGCTCTTGTCCATCAGTCAGTAATCAGAGGTCACCTGGGGAGCAGCAGTGCAAAAGTTAACATACGTGCTACTGTCTCATTACGAATGGAGGAGCAGTTCACAACATTAAACGAACAGGACTGCCTTTTTCGCTGCAAGTGGACTTTAAGTTAATGCATGAGGACTGCATGACAGTGATGATTGATAGCAAGCTTCTTCGAAAACCCTTACCTTTCCAGCATGGCTTAACTTCTGTCATTTATTTTCAAACTCCAAACGTGTAACAAACGTAACACAGGAGACTGATATAAGAGCACATGGTAGAGGCATAATACAAAATTGTTTTCTGTGACACTCACCACAATAGTCCCTTTCCATGTGTTAACTGATTTTTCTTGTTTTACTCCTTTTAGAAATGTTCTACAAGCCAGGCCCAAGCGTTCGCAGAGGATTATATAGGATTAGGATCAATTTACAGCTGAGCTCTCTTTAGATAGAAGTATGATTTTCTAAGGGCATGCAGCATGAATGAAAAATTTAACATTTCCTGTTAAAATTCAACGTCTCATCGCTCTTGTTTCAAATTTCACAGAAGATCGTGGGTGGACAGAAAACGCCCGGCTGGTAGCAGACAACAGAGATGTTTATAATAGGGAAATGGTCACCCTCTTAAATTGCTGTAGAGGTGTGGCTGGCATTTACAAAAGAAGAGGGATTAAGTCTGTCCAGCCGTGGGGCAGCAGGCTCTGGGGAAGGTCCCTGGAATCCTGTGACTGGGTCACATTTTGCATCATTTGACCCTGAAGTAAATTCAGTTGGGCTTGTGACTAAGAGGGTGATTATGGGAATGGCTGTTGTACTTTTGATTTACTACTCACAGTAGGTTAGAAACCACTTGCTGCACAAATTAACACAGTCATTTAAAGTATGTACAATTTGATTTCAATGTGCAATGCAATATGTGAATTGGTAGTTAAAATAGGGCTTACACTGTAGACCTCCAAAAAGAATACACAGCTACAGAATTTGATCAATTCTATGTCATGTGACATTCCCGCGACCCTGAATTGGATAAGGTGGTAAAGCGAATGGATGGATGGACGGATGGATGTCATGTGTCATGGGAAGGAATCTTAATTGCTATTGTGGTTGTTATTACAGCATTATTAAGTTATAAGCAAGTTGTATTTTGTTTTCATTTCAGAAAGCAATGAATTCAATACACAAATACAATTTGAATTATATAATAACATCTACAATGTAGGTTAGTATTATTTATTATTTTATTAAATAATATGTCCCTGACAATATTGTGGGAGTACTGAAATCTCCCCTGTGTGTATTTAGAGGGGGTGGGAGGTTGGGCGTGGATTTGGTTCGTACCACTGTTGAAATAAAACATACTATGCGCCCTTGGTTCTATGCCATGCAACCTTCAGTTCAGGGATTTCAAGTAGCATTCTGCAAACACTGTAACGATCTAAGGGAGCAGGTGGGTTTCGATCCCGAGCTGTCACTGCCCGCACAGCAGACCAGAGAGAAGGATTAGCTTGCCGAGTCAAAGACTCACGCCTTCAGCTCTGGTAGCTATTCGCACTCTTGTCTTGACCGCTGGGGGTGACATCACTGTCACTGCAGCCAAACCGCCGCCACATGCTGCGGTCGCTACACTAACCCTTTCATTGCCCCCCACTTCAACCTCGTCCTATATCAGCTGAGCAATTTCATCCCGCCTCTGACACCAATGCAACGGACCTAGGAAGCGGGTTTAAACTCGGGTCGTCACTGCCCTCCCAGCACAACAGAGGGGAGGATTAGCCCGCAGAGCCAAAAAGGCTCAACTCTTTCAGCTCTGGGAGCTAATCGCACTCGTCTCGACCATCACCGCAGCCAACCCGCCGCCACATGCTGCGGTCGCTACAATATGTTTTATAAGAAATAATAGAACTTAGAAATAAAAAGAGAATTGAAATGACCAAGAACAAAACATAAACTTTATATTAACCTAAATTAACGTAAATAACTAAACGAACGTTAGTTTGTGTGTCATCTGCAGCTCTTTTGTAAGATGTCTCAGAGCTTCTGTCAATTTTAGGGATGTTTAGCGAATAGGGAAAAAAGCCTTACCTTTGCGTCTATCTACATTAAATTTTATTCATAATTGATGAGATTATGAATAAAATAGATTCTACGCAAGATTCTTTTTTCATTATATAAACTAGTGTTCGGTGACCTGAGATTCAATGAAGAAAAACAACAATGGGAGTCTATCGTACGGACCTTGGCGTTGATGATCTTTGATGAAACAGTCAGGACGCTGAATTTAACACACAGTTGTAACCCATCACACAAAGAGCCAGCATTCTCTTCTTTTCAAAGCAAGAAGTTAAATATTTTAGTGCTTTTTTTATTATTAATTTCTGTGCTCGACCCGTTTAGCTGGATGTTCTTATTAATAAAACATTACAAAACCTATAACGCCACCTGGTGGAATATAGATTTAACCGACACAATATGTTTTTAAGGCTAAGAATTATGCAATTATTTCTATAACAGTAAAATACAGGTATCATTAAAATCAAATGATTTTAATCTATAATGCGAATTACTCTCAAGAAAGAACACAATATCATATTTTGTATATTTCTTTAAACGACCGTGAAAGTTGGAAACTTTCAAAAATCGCCAAGTCATACAGTACCCATGACGGATTATATTAGACCTACTTGATATCTTTACACAACATTTCTACTAAAACTCTGGTAGACAGAGGGACGTAGTAACAGATTCTGAATGTACGTTATATTGCAAACGAACGGCAAAAACACTGCTTAATTTATATCGTCATTTATATCGTCAGTGTGGTAAAGGTGTTTCCTTAATATTTAAATGTTTTGAAGCAGTATTGTATTTATCACTACTTTAATTAGTTGAGGACTTGTTATACAAAGGTATATTATTTTTCACGAAGCAGTACATGCTACAGTATACTGCTGTATTGTTGGCTCATGAGAACTATTAATATTGGTGCAGCCTTTGTAACAAATCAGGCTCAATTTACACTATACAAAAACATCATTAATTAAACTGAGTTTATAATTAATTTCCATTCACACACCTACATACACACACACACACACACACACACACACACACACACACAAAGTCTTGATTTTTGCATCAGCTGCTGCTATTACTTTATAAAACGTGACTCTAAACATTTGAAATTCAGTCACAAAATGACTAATGGTAACTTTATCAGCGTTGTTGCCTCAAATAATAACAGTAACAACAATTAATCTTATCTTGTGGAGGGTTGTGGGGGGCCTGACGCCTGTCCCGGGAAGCATGAGGCACAAGGCGGGAAACACTCTGGATGCAGTGCCAGCCTATTTCAGGACACAATCGCATGCACAAAAACACTTCTGATGATTTGGAAACACTAATCAACCTACAGCACGTCTTTGGACTATGGGGGTACCCATAGGGACTCTACAGATCACAGGGAGAACATGCAAACTCCACGCACACAGACCAGAGGTGAGATTTGAACCTCCAGCCTTGGAGGTTCAAGGCAATTGTGCCCCCCCATAACAATAACAACAGCAACCAAAATAATAATAATAATACCCTTCCTGATGCAACCCTTCCTTTTTTCACAGGTTAGGGACCAGCATTGGGTAGAAATCAAACCCCCAGGCAACAGCACTAACTAATGCATCCCTGTAACGTTCAGGAGAAAAAATGCACGGAGGTAATGGCTGAGAGTACATGAGAAGGGTTTATTAGACGGGTTGGGGGGGGGAGTTAATACCAAGGGTAACAAGGAACTATAACAGCAACACTTCACAAAAACCAGCCAAGGACTGATAGAAGAGCTGGGTTTAAATATAAAATACTAGGAAACGAGAAGCATGTGACAGCAATTATATTGACTAAAGAACCACAAGGGGACAGGAATGCAAAAAGACACAGCAATAGCAAGAGAGGGAATAGTGACGTTTAGTGGCCAGGGAAGGACAAGACAGGCTAGGGACATGACAATACCATTTTTCTGTGCTCTGTACAATACTTTTAAATTTGCTGTACTGGCAAAACATTAATAATGTTAAGTTACTAAACAATAATATTTCATAATATATTTACTATTTTTATTCTGGCTGAAAATATGTTGCTTCCTGGATACTGGGAGGAGACAGGAAAAGGCTTTTACATTTGGTTTTGTTCTGTCTGTAGTGGGGTTAGTGCTGTGGTCTATAAATGTAATGAAAACTGCTTTTGTGGGTGTGCCCATCTCACATTATTTTCTGCTCTTTGCTGATCCAGCCTAGATACTTAGCAGATGGGGGATTTGTTGAAGGCAAATAATAATCTCCAAAGCTGGACCCCCTTCCATACTCGTGAAGGACATTACATTTGTCCATTGCATCTTGTGTTTATATTTACTGGAAAGGAACTGGAGTTGCAAACAGAAGGGGAAGTGGGGAATAATGTCACAAAAATTGTTGGAGGAAGTACAGTTTATGATACTTTTGAAATGAGAGAAGCATTTTGTTGAGTCTGTAAAACCATGAGTTTTATTGTTACTGTTGGTAAACCTGAGGCTGCTGTAGTGTTGCTTGTGTACCATTGAGCAAAGCACAGAAGTAGCTGTAAAAAAAAGCTTTTTTTTATAAAGGATAAGACATAGAAAATGTTCACAATTTAGGCCTGTAGTATTTGTTTTATGCTGTACTTTTCTTATATATTAACTTTTATAAGTATCATAAAAAAATGTGCATATGTATGTAACTGTATAAAGCAGAGCCTACTGGTTAGGGACAAAGACTCATTAGTGGGATGCTCTAACTGCTGTTAACCATGCCAACGTGTACCATACCATAGTGGGCCAAGAGCAAAACCAAACCATATTGGACTGTTTGCCCTTAGGCCTTTTGTATAATACCCACATATTTAGGTAGGTGAATAAAATCTTAGCTCCAATAAAAACACCATCTTATAAATTTTGCAGTACATAAAGGCAGTTGTTTTCATAATATAACAGATTATAGAAAAGATAATGTTTCTAGTCACATTATAAATACACACTTGCACAAACTAGCAATTCCAACTGTGGACAAAATACAGAAGAAGGTAGGAATTATAAGAAGAAAATGGTTTCTGATGCTTTTATTTGGTCAAAATGAGACATTATGGATCTTCAATTACACAGCCTTTTTTTACAACACAGTAGTAGAAATCGTAACAGTCATTCACTGATATGTTTGAATCTGCATCTGCCATGAATGTGATTATGGGGTGGGGGGGGTTACATGGATGGTGCTGGGTAGTAACGGCTGTCGGCATCTATTGGATTACGAGGGGGCGTTAGGCTAAGGATTTGGGCATCAGTTAATCAGCGTGGCTATGCTCTGCTCCTCTCTATCTACTGCTGCTGCTGTAGTTCTAAATCCAGAGCTCCTGGCCCTGTGTGCACAATACTGGACCAGCTTCTGAAAACATGAACCTCTTCTGCTTTTCCCTGGTAAGGTAAACTTTCACTTTCACCTAGGAAATACCAAGCCTGTGTCTGTGTGGACTAGATGCTAGGTTCTCAAAGGAGTTTTACTCAGGGCTTTTGTTTCTCAGACCAAGGTATTACGCTGGTTTGAAGTGCTGATGACATGACATTCAGTGTAATAATCAATCCAAACATAGTGATTAAATGCCTGGGAACACTATAAGCCAGCAAACTCTACTGGGGACCAGGAGAGAGGAGTCAATTGAAATTTTATAACAGAACCAAATTTGCCAGTGCTGTGGTTACAAATTAGCAGTGTTTTGTAAGGCATTAAGTAACATTTTCAGGAACTTCACAAGAAACGTGTCAGTTTAATTTCCAGGACCGTCCTTGCTGCTGTACCTTTAGGTTGCATACTTAAGCTGAACACCATACTGTGTAAATAAATCATACGGTATATATAAATAAATATCATACTGTATTAATGTATAAATGAGAAAATTGTGAAGCCACACAAGCTGGTTTGGAAGTACGTTGCAGAGCTGTTGTTTTGCTGCAGGAAGGCTCGATGGATAACCTCTATGAGCCTGTCCAAGACCCCCCTACTGATGAGGACTGTAGGTTCTCCAGCATGACGAAGGAAATCAGTATGCGGCGAGGATCCGAATTGCCCACAGCCGTGGTAAGCGTCAAGCTTCCCAGAAGTCAGTGAGCATGTATAACGCTGCCCTTATGACCACGCCTGCATTTATACCAGGGGTGTCAAACTATGGTCCTGGGGGGGCCGCAGTGGGTGCAGGTTTTTGTTTCAGCCAAACTCTGCTGTTAATTGATAATTTCAAATAAACATTGACGTTTTTGTATAATTACTGTGTCAATCCAGAAGTGCACATAAGATTAATTTTTAAACAGTTTTAAAAGCATGAGAAAGACTTCCAGACATAGCTTCATATTTTCTAACATTTCTTGTTAATGATCTCAAGTCACTGCTCCTGTTTAAGCATTCTCTGCCATTGGCTGTTTCCACTGTTCTTATTACAATTTGAATACAATTAATGATTACTGGTTTGAATTAAACACAATGCTAAATTATCCAGACATTCTGCTCA
>JABJVR010011759.1:22857-44410 GCA_025773905.1 Chitala chitala | reverse complement strand
CTGTGTGCGTGGAGTTTGCATGTTCTCCCTGTGCTTGGTGGGTTTTCTCCGGGTGCTCCGGTTTCCTCCCACAGTCTGAAGACACGCAGGTTAGGTTGATTAGTGTGTGTGTGTGCGTGCCCTGTGGTGGGTTGGCGCCCTGCCCTGGGTGTCCCGTGCCCTATGGGCTCTAGGCTTCCCTGCGACCCTCACCAGGAATAAGCAGTTAAGATAATGGATGGATGGATAATTCAGCTCTGTTACCTACAAATCTCACTTAAAAGAGTTAGTGAGACCTCAGTGGCTGCACTGCTTTCCAGGAATTGCGGAAGACACAAAATGATCACGGGTTTCTAAGAATTGCTATAGTCTTGCTCTGGTGAACAAATGTCTCTCATTTGTAGAGTTATTCTGTTCTGTGCATTTTTTCTCTCCCTCCGGAATTCCAGAGAAGGTTCTTGACACTGGTATTTTCAGACATTCGTATCAATAGCTTTTTCATGTTTGGTCCAATGGTCCCTTCCTGTCCGGGTACAACATAAGAGCAGCACAGTGACCAATGAAAGAAACAGGACTGTGCTATAAGCTAGCCCAGGCCTCTGATGAGCACATTACATAATATAGAACTAAGCAGATTAAATACAACCATACAACCAAATGTGCTTTATTGAAATTGAAGTTGTTGTTTACTCTGTTGCCATAAGAACTATTATAGAAGAAGAGGACATAATATCCCACATTTAAAAAATCATCCTCCCCCCTCCTCCTGTCATCAGTTTCTTCTCAGTTTAAATGTATTTTCATACTTTCACTTTGCATGGCTGTTAGGCCAGAAGCAGTAAAAACCAAGTGCTTTAAGTAAAAAAAATATATTTTGCTTTAAAGGGCAGTTATGGATGCCAAACCTTATGAGTGTCAAGCTTCAAAGCAAACATAATAATACTACTACTAATAATAAGAATTATTCATTCATTCATTCATTCATTCATTCATTCATTTATTCATTCATTTTCTTAACTGCTTAGGCCTGGTGAGGGTCGCGGGGCAGCCTGGAGCCCATCCCAGAGCACATAGGGTGCAGGGCAGGGGACACCCAGGGTGGGGCGCCAACCCATCACAGTAATAATAATAATAATAATTTTTTTTTTATCAAATTATTTTTTTTATTATTATTGATGTCCACTCCCCAACACACATGCACACAAACACCTGTTCTAACTTGTAGAAATATGAATAGCCTAAGCAGTAAAGATTGAAAGTTATATAAATCAAATTTAATAATTTTAGTGAAGAAAGTTGTCTTCAGTTTATGATGTGATCACACAAATGTTATGGTGTCTCATAAACAGTCATAACTGCAAAAAAAAAACTCTAGGAGTGAGAGAAAGGCCAAGTGTCCCCACTGTAACGTGACAAGTAGGTCTCATCTTTCTGATGCTTTGTCTCTTCTCCAGCCTGAGAACTACAAAAAGGGAGTCTCTGTCTGTCTTCTGCTCCCAGATGCCTGCTTTGATCAGAGCAAATCTCTCTGCTCCTGACGTGAACGAACAACAACTGTTTCTGTAGTAAAGAGCCCAATTTAACGCCAGGGTCACAAACTAACAGCCCCCTTTCTGTCACTGTTTACTTTAATATTGACTCATTGGGACACAAATTTCAGCACTCTGTAGTGAAAACAGAAGCAGATATTAAAAAACAAGTTGCAAATCATGCTTACTTATTTTGATTATTTAAAGATATTCTTCACTAAATCAGACCATTTGCCAAACCCTTCCTTGATGCGAAAAGCAATGACATAAAGAGTTTACTGCAGAAGAATCTCTTTATGTGTTTTATCCATTTTTCCATCCATCCATCCTTTATCTAACTGCCTATCCTGTTCAGGGTCACAGGTGACCTGGAGCTAGCCTAGGCCACAAGCCAGAGGACACAGGACACCAACCAATCACAAGAAACGTATGTGTCAGTATCAATAAAATGGCTTTTAAAAACATGAATATTAATGAATGTTTTTGTTATTTATTATCATTTTACAAAGATCAGGTGCAGAAGCATATCCTTGTATAAAAATGTAAAAAGTACAAGCATTTACAGCAATATTGAAAAGTTAACCAGTGAACCAGTTAATCAGTGAATATCAATGAACACGTCCAATGGTGCTGTTGTCTCAGCTGGTTTAGGATGTTTAAGCAAAAGCTGTACTTTTCAAAACACATTTCCACATTTAACTGTCTTCTGGTCACAGATTCTGCTTACTTCTTCTAAGAAAATTAAGTCTAAATTGTACAAACTAAATCTGAATGATATGGACTAAGTTAAGTCAATGATATGGACTAAGTTAAATCTGTATAGTATAAATTAAGATAGATCTGAATGCTATGGACTAAGTTAAGTCTGGATTTGATTTGAAATAAGCTGAGGGATCATGTCCATTCATTCATAATATTTTAAGACCCGTTATTGTTTTTCTTTGATTTTTTTCCCATTTCTCATTTTTGTATCCAGACATCCTGGTATGTAGCATTGTGTTTTATTTTGCGTACGAAGCCTCTTTTTATCACAACTTGCTTTGAATGCAATTCAAGCCAGATGTGGGAAACTGGAGATAGATGCAGCTGGAAACCATGCAGGCGCTTGGGCAAGGAAGCAGAGTGATGATGTCACTCGCAACTCACACAAGCGTGGATCACTTTCTTATAGCCATGCGGGGGCTACGGGCTTCAGCACGGGGTCTGCCATCGTCAGGGGCGTGGCCACATGGAGATGAAGGGACCCTGCCCTGACTCCTGTCAGGGGTACATCAGACTGACATGCATATGGTGCTGTACACCAACATGTTTGGATTCGCCCTTCCCGACACCAGCCTGACCGATGTGCCCTTCATCACACCACCTGATGGCACATCAGCCATGCCAGACAAAACAAAGGTTGTAACTTTCTGCTTTTGTGTGGGTGGGTGGTGGTGGTGTGCCAGCTGTACTTAAAAAGTGGCTTCAGCAAAGAAACAACAGTGTGGTTTTTATACACTTGTAATTAGTGTTTGCTGTTTGCTGCCAATTTGCTGTTTGCTGCCAATTAAATCACAGATTACTCCGTTACATAATATAATTTATTGATACATTGCTTCCAAATGTCTGTGCCTTATTTCAAAATGTCTTCAGCTTTAATTCTGTGTAAATTTTTTTTATGTGCTGTTTTGACTCAAGGTGGTGCAAAACATGTACATTTCTCAAGAAATTGCTTCTCAGTGGTGCTGTGTTTTAACACTGAAAATAGATGTGTAACTGCAAACGTACAGGATTCAGCCTCGTTAAAATGGGCAAGACATTACGTAACTGAGCGCCAGAATTAAGACAGCACCTAGCTCCGAACACAGGGCTAGTGTGAAGTTTTATATATATATATGTATATAACGCCTCTTTTTTACACCACAGCCAAAACAAGCGGTGAAAACGTACACTTCTCCAAAGCATTCCTCACACATTCAGACTGAAAGCAATGCTTTTGAAGTGGAGTCCAGGTCCACAGCTTGGTCACGTGCGGATATTCCATTCCGCGCATCCTGGCACCGGCATCATTGCTGCCGGTCGGTTTCTGCTTAACGTTAACAAGGATCTTTAGAAGCCAGAAAGAGGAAAGTAATACCCCACGAACTCCTCAAAGCATCACAGGTGAACCCTACGAGTACTTTGTGTCTGAACTTACAGAGGCAGTGTCGCAGCCCCATTTCTAGAGCCAGTTCTTTACTATCAAACGTCAGAGGCAACTGTCTGCCAAAGGAAGAATTTGACTTAATACGTTGACTGTAAAATAACTGCAATTAAAACGGATTTATTACAGATACGTGTAAAATACGGTGCTTTAAAAATTCGATGTTACAGGTTTGTGTTCAGCGTCACTTGTTAACTCGGGTGTACTAACATTGCATCTCCTACTTTTTATGCACTATACATTATTAAACGAAAAACTTACAGCGAATACAGAAATATTTCAATTAATACGCAGTTGTAAGATCGAAAAAAATATCCAATATTCCAGTAGTTTAAACATAAAGCACAGAATAACCACAATAAATAAATAAATAAATAACGTCTTCTTCGAAGATCTGTCGCACTTGCTCAGATTTTTGGCTGAACTGACACTTATTATCCGACCCTTGAAGAGCTATTTCACTGTCCCACGGTCCCTGAAGTGGACCCAGTGCTAAGGGCTTCGGGACATCGCCACACAGAAGGTGTTCTCGCGTTGCGAGGGCGAACGTGTTGAGGCTTTCGCTGCGAGCTCGGTTTGGTTTGTTATCGCTAAAGCGGAGTATATTAAGTCAACCGAGAACTCTGAAGTCATATTTCCTTGAAATCTGACAATCCCCGAAATTTCCAGTGGGCACAAACACAGGAAACATATGCACTGCAAGAAACGTTTATTGTGGCTTTGAAGCACGAGAAAAGACTTTAAGTAAAAAAATTTTAATATACGACCATATAATGTAAACCTCCTGTTATGCTTTGTAGTTGAAGCACAAACCAAACCAAAGGATGGCATAAAATGTCAGACAAACAACAAGTACTACTGAGTACTGATAGGTTTGTCTGTTTTTTTTTTTTTTTTGGTCAGCAGCAGATTTAGCTAACAATGATACGGTGTCTTCAGTTTCAGATATGCTGCTCCGCCTCATTAGGACGAACGAGCACCTTCTCAACTAGGTGAGGATCTCCGGTCGGACCCGGAGCACCCATATAACACAAGGAGAGGGAAGAGGAAATCCAAATTTTTAGTGAACCACAGACAGACGGTCTCCAGCTCTCCTATCCTGTTATGTCATTCTGAGAATCAAATTTTAAATTGTGATAATACGGTCTGGAAGAAGTACGATCTTCTCAGGATATGTCATTCACGGCCCCTGCTTTTAGGAAATATGTAAAAGAAAGCAAAGGATGAAAATAATTCGAGAACAAATTGGTACACGTTTTTGGAATGCGAAACTTCAAAAACACCATAAATAATCGCATACTATAAAAGAAACTGTAAAAGAATTTGAAATAAACCCAATTCAAAGCAATAATTAAAAGGAAGGGGGGATTATAATTAGGAGGAGGAAACGCGGAGAATGAAGGTCTGTATGACTTATTAAGAGGTACCATAAGACAGAAAATCTAGTTGGAAGTGAAAACTTGCTGTGAGATCAAATGAGAAACAGCTTGTGCTAGTCTGCTCCATTAGAGTTTAGTGGAATGTGTGAGGCTCGGTGCAGGAGAACCTCCTCAGCCTCAGAGTGCTGCATATCCAGCGCTTTAAACTCAAATGAAGCGTTGGCCTTTGCCAAAGAAAAGACCGTGTGCTGTTTCCGAAGCACTGCGATCAGAAGGTCAATTACCGTGTTTTAAAGTTTTAGTAAAACAGAAACTGCACCACTCCAGCAGACAACAAGCTTTGGGGTATAGACGCACGGCTCGGGGGCGGTCGTCTGGCGAGACCGACGCCGCAGACAGCTGCACGTCACCGGCTTGTTTTAATTCATCCTCTCCATGCCTAATCGCGCTGGGCTCCGCACCACAGACACTCTGGCGCCATGCCAGGACCGTGACCCAGCAAACGTAATTTGCCGCACTGCTAAGTTACTTTCAACCGTGTTAATAACCTGCACGCTTCGTGACACGGCGTACAGCTGAAGTCTGAACTGAATGATCATACCGCTGTATGAAATTTGCTACTGAGAACTCAGCAAATGCATAAAAAAGCAATTATCCAAATGGATGTACTTTTATTGTCTAAAACGAGCTATTTAATTACAGTAATAATACTGTAATACTAGTATAAATAGTACTATTCCGTTGGTACTGTCTTGCATACAGGTCAAGCTGATGCAAGTAAAACAACGTTTCAACAATGATTCACAAACTCCAAACGTATGAATACACATGCAAATGAATCACTTATTCCACAATTTTAAAGTAAAAGTGAATTGTGTGTGTGTGTGTGTCTGCATGCTTTAATTTGCACCTGGTAACAGCAGCAGTGCATGCTCCGGTGGCCGGTGAAATTGTGAAGTAAAACAAATAAACTATCTCTTGATATTTTGTAAAATTCATTAATACAAAATAAGAAAAGGGTTGAGAAGGATGGGTTGCTTCTCAGCATATGAGCTCAGGATATAGAGAAACCATTCGGATAACATCAACTGTCCCCTATAACTGATGTTATCCAGAGACACATTATCGCATTGCGGGTATTTCCTTTAACCAACATGGTCATATTAGTCACAGTAATTTTCCATCCAATGAAACGTAAACCCCATCTATGACTGTACGTCTATGTGGTAATCAGGTGACCAGGCATGGCGGTAGGGTGGGAAGGCACCTGACTTGCTGGCTGAACATTCATGCATATTGTCCTGGGATGGGTTGATGCCCGTGTGGTGGGTGTACCCTGTTTGCACCCTAGGCTGCCTGGGTAAAATCCATGCTAGTTGGAGGTTATGTCTGGATTACAAAGACTGCTGTGGACTGTTTGATATTGTGATTTCCAGTTTGGCAGCAGTTTGTAGCATGGCTTTAAAGTCCTTCCCATTTCCATTAAAACACACACTGCCTTAACACACCGATACTGACATGACATCAAAACACTTCTGAAGATATCACATGTATTCAGCATTCAGTGTAACGACAAAGTTGTGTGGCTGACCCTTACAAATGTTGCTAGTGGTTCGTTACAGTTAAAGAGCATTACTGTGACTAGTATGTAATCTTAAAGCACACAATGACAAATAAAATTTTAAATGAAGCTCTGTAATGACTAATAGATATCTGGCTAACGGATATCCTTATAACTGCATAGCACTCTTACTTTGGGGATTTGGTTTGATGAAAGAGACCACTCTTTATTTATTTATTTAAAAACATCTGAATACAAGAAATAATTTTTATTAAACTTTCTCTCTTTTGTCTTGGTAGCCTATATTTTACTGCGTTTCTTATAAAACAGCACAAAGACGCTCAGTTCCAAATGACCGTGATACTACGAGAAGACGTTTCCATTTGCTCAATACTGGCACAGCTCCAGATGAATACTCTGAAATATCAGTTTGCTGCAGAGAACAGATGGACTTTCAGTTGTAAACTCCACTATAAATGCCTCAAAATACATAGGATATAAAACAGCTATTTTTGTTATATAAATGACCATATAGGTCTCTAATTTCAAAGGATGTCAAAGATGTTCTTAAAAATTGCACTATAAGAATAATAATGACCCCTCCTCTATAGGGAAAAAGGTAATTTCTGCTTTTATGTACACAGTATTGTTATAGGCTATCTGATATCTTGGTAAAACAGGCACAGAATATGAGTGAGTCAGGTATACTTCCACCAAAACTGAAATAAATATGCTGTGCTACACATAATATACTAAATGATTTCTCCTGAAGTTACTGACAAATAATGTTAGGTTTTTAATATCACTCTAGTCTGATTAAATTTGTCAGTACACATGGATTGAGATTTGGGATTAACACCGTTGTGAGAATAATCTAAAATCTTAAAGCGAAGGGATACAGATGAGCCACAGAATGTAAGTAGGCATAAATCCACTGTTCTGACAGGTGTCTGTAATGAGCAGGAGTGTCAGTCTTCCAGTTGGCATCAAGCTCTCCCCTGACGCACAGTACGGAAAAAAAAGAAAAGCACGCTGACAGGAACATTAATCAAACGGAGGCCGGCCACACACGCCCTGACAGTCATGACAGGGATCAGTTTGACAGAGTTCTGAAAATGGCTTTAATTTGAGGTCAAAAAGAAAAACAGAAAACTTAGTTCTTGTCAGAGTGCTGAACTAAACAGACGCCATGTGATCACGATCAGCTCCCAGGTCACCTAACGCACAGGTTCGCCGGCCTTGTCCGACTACGGTCACACGCCTCGAATCCCGGGATGAGCATCTTGCCTGCGCTTCCTGGCCGTAATCGTGCCGCCTAATAGTTTGTTTTTCCGCCACGCATTTGTCCAACAGAAACAAATCTGGTCCCAATGATTTCCCAATGACCTCTTGGAAATGATTAAAGGACAGCAGACTTCAAAACGGCTCCAGCACTTCAGTGTCCAAAGACTGTGTCGGTGGAAATTCTGGAGCCGAAGCCAAAATCAAAGAACTCCATCAATCAGATCAAATTCCCCCCTCCCTCCCCTTTATATAGTTATCTTTGTCTTTGCAATGGGAGGTTAGTATTCAGACTGGTCTTGCTTAGGAAATGTTGAGCTTTACGGCTGTAAACCAGTACCCTGTCAAAGCCCCACAAATTGCTCATCTGCATCACAAACTGTTTGACATTTATTTCCCGTGTGACCTTTATGCATTCTCTCGTCGCATTCCATTATAACTGAATGGCCAAATGGCTTTTGGTGCTTGTACATATTTTACATTTCATTTTATTGCAGTGTTGACATGTCACGGCTGTAACACTCAAGCTATTGCAGCAAATAAAGGTTATTAGGATCATGCCATGGGACAGTGGTGTACAGGAATGCACAAGTGCATCCAAAGTCTTCTCACAGATTTCTGTTACCGTGGCATGTGACTGAAGATAGTGTTTCCAGCACGTCGAGCTGCCTAACAAAGTGGTTTTAAGTTTAAAGCAACTTGAAAGACTAAAACTTGTAAAGTTTAAGTACGGCGCGTGGTAATTGATCACACATTATCAATTGCACTCATTTATAATTGCTGTGATTATAGTATACTGTCGCTGGGGTGATGCCTGACACACGTGCATTAAAAATATCAATTTAACAACATGACCACTTCATATTTTTAATACTAAATGCTTGTTCTTTATATTTTGTTGTTTACTACTGTTACTACAGTAAATGAAAATTAAGTAGACATGGGAAAAAAATAAAACTACCAAAATTATTAATTTCAGTTATGAATAGAATCTAAATTTTTCATTACATCATGAAAAAGGGAAAGCAATATATTTATGACAGGGAAAAATTCTGATTGATACATGGTGTACTTTTAAAATTAATTTCTATTAATTCTATGAAATTCTATAATTCTCCTTTATGGAAAAGCAAAATTTCTATTTTATTTTTTTTACTAAATTTCTAGTATCACTTTCTTTTCAAAACGTTCCATTTTGTTTTATTCCCAGAATTCCTCATCTTTGATCTATGTTGAGTCACCTCTGATCAAATAAAGGCAACCTAATTTTCACAAAGTAATGAGACAACACTTACATGTAATATGGAAACAAAAAAATAATAAGTAATGGTAATTGCAGTTAGGAGCCTGGCTGTCTGAGCATGGCGGTAATTACAAATGTAGTTACATTTGGGAGGTTAAAAACAAATTGTTCTTGTGCCGTGCCAACATCAGCGGTAACACTTGTTGTTCTTGGCATGTGAATAGAGAGCCGTCCAGCACAACACACTTACATTTATGTTCAGAGCTTCATGTGTGTTACAGGACTCTGAAGAGGAAATATTCACTGAAAATCAGCTTCACATTTGCTTCATATCCTGTTTTGATCGCTTCTAAAAGCAAACAGACAAATTGAAAAAACAAAGCCCTAAATGACTAACATACAACATGATGGATGCAGGCAGTTTAACTTATACTTGCTTTGTCATTATTTTTTTTTCTACTGTCATAAAACAGTTTATATTTATAAACAAAAAAGGGAAGCAAAGTAATTGGCTGAAATAATGCATGCACAGTTTCTGGAGTTAATGAGAGCTCTCCAATTAAGCATGCCATAAAATACAACAACAATTATTATTTCCTCCTAGCTCGATTTCCAATTTACTCCAATGTGGGTCTGCTATCAGTAACTGCATCACCACAGGTAACGACTGTTATGACAAAGCTCGTTAGTTAATTTTCCAGCCACTTCTTCTATAGTCAGGGTGGCCTGCAGTCTGGCCTGCAGTCTGGCCAAACAGCAGGTCTTACCCAGGGGGGCCACCAGCGGAAATACGGAATGTGGGACACTTGGAGTAAGTTCACATATAGTGCTGGGGGCCAGACTTAAGCATCCACCCTCCCCCCTTGCTGCCCTAGTTGCCAGGAAAAAAATTTGATTAGCTCCCCAAGTGTGGGTCTTTAGGTCAGCGGGCTAATCTTCTTGCCTGCTAATGTAAGGACTCCGGCTGTGCAAGTTCAAACCCCAGCAGAGCCGCCTCTGTTACAGAATGAAATCACAGCCAAGGTGGCAGTCGTTCCCCGGAAAATTTTGCCTGGCTGTCCCGATGTTCCCCGTTGGCTACCCCAGGGCCCTTCTTTGAATGGTGTTTCATATAATATTTGAAGTGATTATTGGGTTATTGGTGTGCTGCTATCGGGACTTGTCCAAAATTAAACTTTATTGTGGCCGTACTGATACAACACTGCCACCCAGCCATGACCATTCAACGACTGCTGTTTCAATCTGTTTTTTTCTGTGTTTATCAACCATAGCGAGTAAAGTTATGTGGCTGCCAGAGGGAATTCTACGCAGTACATGAAGGGGGAGTATCCAATAAAATGGACTTGTCCCTTTAAAATTATGCATTACAGCATGACATTTCAATGAGTGCATCCCCCTCTATATGCCAAGACTGAAAACATGCTTGATATTGCTGAAAAGATACACGCTAACCATAGCTGAGCCTGGCATTTAGGGTTTTATTACACCTCAAAGAAACTATATGCTCAACCAGTATGTCACTAGTCATCTGTACATCGGGTCATTAGTTTTAACAATGTATGGTCTACCAGGCTTTCAGAAGCTGAATGGTATTAGATATGGGCGACCTCACAATATAAAGACTTAAATATAAAAACCTATTTTTGTTAAATAATGGTTTTGTATAACTCTAATTAGAGGTTTGTCTAAAAGATGTGTGTCAAACATAATCTGAACCAGCAAAACCAGGAATTAATTTCCAATATGTACTTAGGGACAAAATATGAAGCAGAACACTTCATGTATTCAACAGTGGTTCATCTGTATAGAGTATGTACTTCTGACCTGCCACACATACTCATCTAAGAGTAATTTACAGTACAGAAGATAATTATCTGCAGTGACCCCTGTGTTATGGATACAAATTCCCTGCCAACATAAGAGATAAACATGATTCCAGTGTCACGGTCTCAATACGACTTCCCAAAACCAACATGTCTGACACTGGCATGAGATCAGACACACAACTAATTAACAGCCACATGTGGTGAATTTGATTAGCAATGTATAGATCTTTGGAGCATATTTAAGAAAATGTTGCTCCTCTTCTCCCAGAATAATTTACAGCAACATTTAGGGACACTACATGTTTGCATTCATGACCTTCCCTTTTGGTGACACCTGTGGCATTGCTGCTACTCTGAAGAAACACCTTGTCACCATACTCCATCTGACCATGGCATTCTAAGGCAATAGGTGGAGAGAAACATGGATTCCACACAATGAGAGGCAAGTCATTACATGTAATAATTAAGACCCCAGTATGAAAGAACTGAAAGCCTACAGAAAAGATAAGACCGGTATCAAGCAGGTCAGTACTGACACAGCAAAGCTGGTCGTGATGACTTAACACTGAGTGTTTACATGAGTCTTAAATTAGACTTATTGAGTCTCACATAAACACCCTCAGTGTTACATTGACACAGCAGCTTTGCTGTGTATAGTAATGAATTCCACCAGTATAAATTAAGTGATTGTCTACCAGTCAGATCATCTTTGGCATTTCAAGCATTAAAACCACATATATATATACATACAGCAGACTATCAGTCTTTGTTTTTCCTTTAAGTATTAACGGTGATGTTCTGTGTCTGATTGGCTAGATGAAGCCTGTCTATTGCTAGTTTCTCCTTTTATAAAAACACAGACGCAGGCTTGTCATTGGAGGCTGTAATTGAACACCTGGGATTATGGTGAAGTATCCCTGTTTCGGGGTCTGTACGGGCTGCGAGGTGTACCCCATCAGGTGCTGAACTCACAAGTAGACGGCTGTACACGTTTGAGTCCGGAAGACGTGACATTGCTAGCGCAAACGGATCATATTAGCAAAATAAAACTGCGAGAAAATAAATGTACGAGACAGGACACCAGACGTTAAACTAATTGTAAATGTCGGGTGGTGTGGAAACATGAGACAAACAAATTCTAAGAGAACAGAGCCGACAAGAAGGCTGAACCGGCACTATATGACAAGTTTACACTCTCCTTCTGTCACCCGTAACACCCGCGTCAACAACGTGTAGCCAGACAAGTACGTGACGTAGATGGGCTGCTGTCGCCTGTGGGGGGGACCCCTGCTGTTGGGTCATGTGTACACCCAGAGTTTAGCATGTGGTGTTCTTTTGGATGGATTACGGGAACGGGTTGCGACTGTGTCGAGAGTCACGCTAGTATTGTAAATTTCTGTTGCTTATGCTTGTGTGACAATTGCCAGATTTAATCGGGTGTACTGCGATATTAGGACAGCACTTATTGTTAGTTGTAATTTCTCTAATACTGTTTGACCCCGTTTGTGACATGCACGTGTACTATTATTCTCGTAACTCGCTTTGGACAAAGGCGTCTGCTAAGTAAATAAAATGTAAATATAATGTTACTGTAGCCCTATATCAAAACACATAATGTAGTATAATAATGTAATATATGTATGAAGTGATATCACGAAAGTGGTGTTCATCCTTCATTATGTTTAATGGTAATTCCAGGAATTCATATTTTAAACTATTTAAAACTAAACATCTTCAGTTAGAATACTTTTTATGTTAAGTATTTTTATTCCTTACATTACCAGCTTTAAAATCTCTAATAACCCGATTGCTGTCTGAAGGAATGCCAAACATCCCTCTGGAAAACGTAGCGTTAAAATGAGCACTTGAAAAGTAAAGAAAAGAAAAGAAAAAACTAACTGATAGGAATGATGTAGCTGCTGTGTTAGAATTTGTCACTATACAACTCAAAAAGTGAAAAATGCCCGACTTCAGGGTAAATTTACCATACGTTTACAACCAGTCTTTTTAAATCATAGAACTGTCGCGTGACAATTTATGAGTTCAGAGCGCCCTCTTCTGTCATTTCAATGAACCACAAATAAATGCTTGCTTTTCTTCGTTCATTTGTTATTATTATTATTATTATTACATATAAATTAGTAAATTTAACAAGTAGAACATTAAGATTTAACACACTTTAAGAAATAATTTTACATAGAACATTTCACGATAATATATAAATCTCTACTGCTCAAATGGACAAAAATTAACTATTGTTATTTACATAAAGATCCACAGATTAAGCAGATGCACGACCGGTACACTCAGTTCACTGTACTCCCTTATCCACTTCAGGGCCGCTGGAAGCCTAGAGCCCATCCCAGTAAATACACATCTGGACTGGGTGCCAATCCACCGTGCGGACACTACGGTTAATTTGAAAGCGCCAATCATCTTAACCCGCACGTCTTTGGACCGTGGGAGAAAGCCGGGGAGGGCCCACCAAGCAGGGGTACTGCATGCAAGCTTCAGACACCCAAGGAGGGCATCGAGCCCCGGGCACGGAGGTTTAAGGTGATAGCCTCAACCACCACGCCACCATAGCGCCCGCGATGCGTAAAAACCTTGCTAAATGTTAACGCCGTTTGCATTTAGAAGGTAAACAGTCTTCACCTAGTGGTGATGAGATAGCACTACATCAATTCTCCATTTATCCAATATTGCTTTTCCAATACCAAGGCGTTGCAATATACATATTAAACAGCTGTCGATAATACTTTTTCTTTAGTCTAGTTTTGCTCAGCTGATTTTAGCAAATGATTATTTCGCCAAGTGTTGCACGTGTAGCTACACAGGGAATTACTTTTTTCGTATGCACACCATGAAAGAAGCCACAGCTGACTTAATATACCACAGATCGTCTCTGTAATCGTGACATTCCGCGTTATCTTGACACATTGCACAGTACATTACAGCGGACAGTCATTATCGGTATCACGATATTCAGTGCTCATCTGGATTTAACACTAATGGGGAAGCCCAAAGACAAATTTACCACATAGTTATTAAAAATAAATATCCCTGAAGACACATGTTTTGCTGGTGAAAGTGCATAATTCACAAACACTTCTAGATGGGTTCATAGCGTCGTGGGGTGTCTTTCCTACTTTTTTACTCAGGGCATCGTTTCTCTGATACATACCACAACGCTGAAAAGTAACAGTCATGAAGCGAACACGGAACTGCTACAGTGACCTTTCCCATTACTATAACAACCCATCTCTTTCCCGTGTGTACACTGCTAAAAGACCGGTGATCCGTTCCACGAAGTCGAGTTTGTGAGACAACCTTCTAAATCAAGTCTGGATTCACAGATATCTCAATCAGTCAGTTTCAAGTACAAAGATTAGATCAAATTCCATGAACTCATCATGGCAATTTATGCTTTGAAGTTAACCTGCAAATTCCACAGAATTGCAGGTTGTGGTGTGTGAAGGGGGGTTAAATTACCTGCATAATATACCATTACCAATGTTTAAATAATACCTAATGCTCTTTTATTTTCATATATCATAGGCTGTGTGGATGGTATATAGATCCACATTAAAGTGCTACTCACGATGAAGGATATTATGTTAATATGAAACTTACTTTTATTTGTTAATCCTATATTACTCCCAGAATGGGGAAATTCATTCGTTACGTTAATCTTGTCCCCTGGGGGAGAAGCAGGCAGTAATTTTTGGCACCTGGGGAACTAGTGTTTTCAGTGTCTCAGGGACAGACCTGATAACTGGGCTGGGGATTCAAACCAGGAGACATCCCAGCCCGATGTCCTACCTATTGAGCCACAAATACACATACTATTACAATATAAATGTGCAGTGAAGCATATTTATTACACTTTCAATCAATGTAGCACATTATTAATATGTTTTAATCCACTTATTTTTCACAAGGAAACAGATGATATTCAAACAGGCTGTTGATTTATACAAACCATGAGTGTGAAGTGCTATTGCAAACAGCAGTATGAAAAGACCGGCTGTGTAAACAAAGAGACCTTGGTCATAAGGCAAATGTAAACAAGTGAGGGGAAAAAAAAAATGGTGGTGAGTTCAGTTTTCCAATGCTTGTGTGAGTGCGTGTGTGCATGTGCACAGAGTGCATTTCCCTGCTCATCGTTAACATTAACGCCTAAATAAACACACTAACAGGAGGCAGTGGACACAGTGGCATTCTGGCACGTCACAAAGGTCAGAGTGTGAAATGTTCTGTTTGTAACATTACAGTGTATTGATACTGTGGATGCCTCAGTGGGCGTGGGTGCGGTTAGTTATTGTTTATACTTACTGTATCCAGGATAAACCTGTTTGTTCTGGGATTCACACATATTTATTTTCATTTGTTGTTCACCCACCCCATCCTCCACCACAAACACACACACACACACACACACACACACAAACACACAGGGCTACTACTTGGAGATTTTAGGCCCATGAAAGACATTATGTTAAATGTTGTCAGTCAGTCATCTTCTTAACCGCTTGGGCCTGGTGAGGGTCGCAGGGAAGCCTGGAGCCCATCCCAGAGTACAAAGGGGGCAGGGCAGGGGACACCCAGGGCAGGGTGCCAACCCACCACAGGGCGCACGCGCACACACACACACACACACACACACACACACACACACACACACACACACACACACACACACACACACACACAGAGCTACTACTTGGAGATTTTAGGCTCATGAAAGACATTATTTTAAATGTTGTGTTATATTAAAATGTTGTAATATGTGAGAGCCCCCGTCAGTCAGGGGTTCTACGAATCACTCTAGGTTTCCACATCTATTGCCGTGGTACTGCGTTAACACATGTGCTTCCCTCTGAAACATCTACTCTGCAACCATTTAATATGTTTCTTTCTGTTTTGCATGGATACCTTGAGAAGCAACCCTTATTTGCTTACATGCAGGGAAAAATGTTGGCATAAAGTTACATTCTATGGAACTCTTAAGTCTAAGCAAGGCCACCCTAGCAGGTCAGACATGATGTATATTCATCTTGAGACCATTTACATGGGTGTAGTTACCTGCAGGAAATGCGAGCAATGCAACAGATGCCCACAGGCACATACCAATGACACATAAAAATTACCACCAATCCAAACTGAAAATTTTAATTAATGCAAGAAAGCTTTCATTGTAAAAAAAAAAAATAAAATACATTCACTTGAAGCCTACCCAATTTTCTTTAAGCATGTGCAAACCAGCCAGAGGCACACTGTATACTGCTGCATTTTTGTTCAAGTATAGTATTGTAGGAACCGCTAAGTGCGGGAGCCAGTCAGCTGTTGTAACAGATCAGCCCCGGGGCTGAGATGATTTCGAATAGCTCCCAAAGCAGAAGGCTCAGGTATTCAGCTCAGTGAGCTAATCCTCCTGTCTGGTGTGTCATACAGCTGGTGACGACCTGGTTTGAGACCTGCTACCTCTGTCCGTGCCAGTGTATTATATCTATGCACGGTAACTATTATACAATCAGGCAGCCACGAAATCACATCCGTTGCTTAAGAAATTTAAAATATATATCCAAAAAAAAGTCCGTAGTCTGGATGTGGGTGTAAGCTTTAGCACTTAGACAGCATTCATTATAATCACCATTACTGCTCAGGATGTTCACAGCTAACTCAGTTCTACCTTCTCAGCACACAAAATCCACCCAGGCGAGTGCTTCAACATTCCAGTGGTACACGTTCGTGATGCAGTCACCTCGACGCTGAGTGTTTGTAGTAGGGCATGACGTTACAGATTCCATGCAGGGGAAAGTCACTTCCATTAGCACCGGTCCTTGAAGCAGTACGTTTGGTAGCACTATGGAGACATATCACCTCAAAACACACTGCTCAGGTACCTCACTTGATGCTCCACCAAATTTCTGTGCGAGGTAATAACTACATTAACACAGTACTGTGCCAGCTCTGCGCTGTATATTGGACCTCAGTGTTGGACTGTCTGTTACATAGACATAGAAGACTTTGAAAACAAACACAGCATTCACTGCTTGTGGCGCCATGCTTAATTTTACACTGTTTATTTTTACACTGCTACTCCACAACAAAACAAAAGCTATTACAATACTATGTTTTGTATGGTAAAATAGTTCTCTGAGAGATAAAGTGACTTTTTCCAACAATTAAGCCTTGATTTTAAACTTTACAATTTAAACTACAAACTGACAGGATGAGCACTAAAATGTTTGCAAGAAACATTTGTGAAGCGTGAAAGTTTCATAGTACGTTTACCAGGAATGTTGCACGTGCAGTTTTGTTGCTGTTTTTTAAATTAGGTTTCAAAGTGATGTTTACATCAGTAAAAATGTATCGCCCTAAAATCGGACCTGTACTTGTCTCCAACAACAGCTGATACTAATGAAATATGGAGCAATGTAACAAGTTTTTCTGTTGTATAAATTCTGAAATATAGCACTGGTTAGCTTTTGGAAACAACACCAGTGTCAGGAATCTTGTTTGAGCAGGAATACATGTATAACAGCACAGCTATATTATAATTATTAATTGTGGCTGAAGCACAGTAATGCCACAATGTAATTTTACAGACTTGCGAATAACATTTCATTTTAGGATGGTATATGAAATGCAGTCATGTGACTTGACTCAGTAACTTTTTCTAGTGCCAGAAAATGTGCAATTTTTACAGCTGTATGTAAACATTTTGTTGACCATCTGAGACCTGAAATATTATTTGTTGAATAAATTACAATTCATAGTAGATGTACTTAGTGTACTCATAAACAGGCTATAACTGTAATGTTACGTATCTCTTGTAGAGTAACATTAATTCATACCTTTTCCAGTGGCTTGTCTTGGGTAGGGTTGCTGTGATCGTGAAACTCATATAACATAGGGTATAATGTTGAGTGCAGCCTAGACAGGTTGCCAACCCACTGCAGGGCACATGTATGCACACACCCAGACCTATTACAGGCAATTAAATGCTGCCACTTCACTTCACTTGCATGTCTGTGGACTGTGGGACAGAATGGATGCACCTACAGTAAAAAGCACACATGCATGTGAAAAACACACATATACACACAGCACTAACCACTGAAATGACATGCTGTCCATTGTAGCCTGACATATATATGTGTAAGTGTGAAATGTGTTAATGTGAGTAAACATGTTAATTTAATAGAAAAGAATTTACAGTTTACCTACACGGTTTCTATAAAGCACCCGTGAATAAATCCTTTCAGCTGAGTTTTGGTCTGTTTGCGACGAGTCACCCTTGTCTCATATACACGTACTCCGTACAAACTGTTAGTGTTTGATTTTATGGGAGTGCACTTTTGCCATTGTTATGCCTGACTTCGAGGTGGAGCAAGCGACCAGAGGGAGTGCTGTTTCGAGGTGCTGGTCTGAAAACAACGTCAGTCGCGTTTCGGCTTGGAAAAGACCAGAAGAAGGTTGTACGACTGACTCGAGCAAGTAAGGTGGTTTCACTTTTCCATGTCATATAGATGTTCGTCTGCTCCGATTTTTATTTGATGCTTGTCGTCAGTTACGGTGGGAGTAGTCCGGGTATTTGTTGTGGCAGTTTTTTTTTTTTGGGTATTGGTCAGAAGGAGACCTGAAGGGTTTACAGATACTCACCTGAACGTTATCATATTCAGTAGCATTCAGACTTACGCTGTCGCATCGCGTTTGTTGTAACAACCTGCCTGACACTGCTATATGGTGGATATATCGAGTTTCTAATGCCTTAGTGAACTAAAGAAATGTAATCGGAGCTAGACAGCTTTCGGTAACAAAACATCTGTAAACGATTAATAATTGTTTGCTTAGATTTTCATACGTGTTTTAATAATGTTTATTTTGTTTTAGTAAATATGGGTGTTGGGTTTATATGAGGTCGTAAACTGCTATGCATATTTTAATAACTGGCTTTACTGAAAACTGTGGTGAAAAGACGATCGGTTTCACATTGTACATTTCATGTTATTGGTGCAAGAATCATCAGGTGTGTTAAATTGCGAATTTAATATTCGGCTTTTTTCAACACACTTGAGTTACAGATAATACCTATGTGTGCATTCGTATTTTTTTCACAATTTTGTTATACGTTTATCAACTTCCAAATTTACTTGCGATCTGTTTCTGAGAACTGATACCAGATCTCTGAATATGTCGTCACTATTTTTAACAACAATTTAGATGATGGGTTTCCAAACTCATGTGAACGCAATTAAATAGTCACGTGACCGGTATTCTAAAGTAATTAAGTTTACTTGCACTTGTTGCAATATGTAAAAAAAAATATATATAATAAAATCACCAAAGTTGGGATCTGCAGTTTGTAACTTCTGAACAGGGTTACCCATTGACTATGCTTTAAAGGTAAAATATTCATCGAGGTAATTTAAAATTACGATTTATTTTATGGGTATTTTATTTAAAATACAACTAGAATATCTTCATGATTCTGGTGCACAGAATGAAGACTTGAGCTGGTTTAGGTCCCCACCCCCGTTAATTACGTGTGGTTGCGCTGTGCAGCGACCCTCTCCGTTTTCCGGTGTTAGGTTCTGCACACTGTGGAACCCGTGCATCCCCGGCGCTTTATGAAGCAGGCTTTGCTTCAGTTTCAGAGCACAGAGGAATAAGATGGTGAACCAAGGTGCCAGGAGACAGTGGCTGCACCGCTAGGCCCCTATATTACAGAGCCAGTTTCCATGTGGCGTAACATTTCGCTCCATTTTCCACCACAAATTACATTAGGTAAATGGGTATTAGAGAGATGGGGAAACACGAAATATGTTTCAGCAAATATTGCAAATTACCTGGGAGCAGAAAGAGACGTTACTAGTGCTTGGAGGGGGTGGTATCGATTTTTCATTTTGTATGAAAACCACTGTTGCATCACTAGGGGTTAGATACAGTATCGGAGGGCATGATCGTATATTTGACGTAAATGAACGGATATTCGTCCTACGACCGTGTAAATCATCTGTGGTGCTTTAGTTTTAAAAGACAGTGTCTGTCAATATCCGTTCGGGCTCCGTTGAAGACCTGCCTTGTGCTCGGTGCAACAGGGTCAGCGGCGCAGTTAAGCAGCCAGGGCTGGAGCCTGTATTGATGAGGATGCCTTTAAGGATTCGTGGTAGTGAAAACGTGCGGGCACGTAGACAAACACTGATAACGCCACGCCTTTCGTCTAGCGCACCCGTTCACCTTTTTAAGTTTAACGTATACGTAAACGGGGATGACGCAGTGACTCAAACACGTGGGCGAGTCACGCTGTCTCATGCTTGGACTGCGTCTGACTCACAGAAAAGGAGTGCCCAGTGTCACACTTCATCCTTTGGAAACGCCACCGCTAAGGCTTATGCCTTAGTCATACAGCTGTGTTAAAGCCACCAGAAAGCAATCTGATACGTTTCAAAATAAAGGATGTATTGTATTTTCCCAACGCAGAGAATTCGCTTTAATTCCATGATGATTATGCAATTGTAATCTGACACCCTCTTCGCACAAAATCACACGTAAAGTTTATTGTGTATGGAAGTAGATTTCAGAGGGGAAAAAGGTTCGGACAGAGGCAGCGTTCGAGCGCTCTTCTGCATTCGCTGATTGTCTGTTTATTCAAAGCAAATGCACTCTGGAGACGTTTAAATGACAGTAGAAAAGTATTCGTAGATGGAGGACAGGCCAACAGACACCATCAGAAGCCTTTTAAGTCGTGTGCGTATATGCACTTCCAGAAACACGCAGCAGCAAATAGCCTTTCAAAGAATCCTCTGATGGCAACAGATTAACCCGAAATTTGAACAATGCAGAAAAACCTGTATGCAGCGACGTGTCCACATATTCTTCCAGTAACGCTGTTCTGTGAGCAGAAATGTAGCTTTTAAGAGCACGATGTAACAATTTAATAATGAAATATATATATATATATATATATATATATGAATGAATATATCAGTGATACTTGACACCAATTCAAAAACAGAAGTTCATTGTTAAGGATGACATATATTGACGGTGTTATATTTGTCCGTGTAGTTGTTTTATATTAGAACCTTTCTACAAGTACTACATTGTTTAGATAAGGTTTGTTCTGGTTTTCTCGCACCCGCGTTTCTTTACATTTATAAAAAAAAAAATGTGAATATGCGGATGCGACAAAAAAGTTGAATGAGCTTTGTTTTCGGGTTACTCATTACTCAAACACTGCCTAGCCCTTTCACTCAGTCAGTGGGCAAACTGCCAGGTGTTTAAGTTACCTGTACAGAATGTCATAGGGCTGGCAACTGACTGACTTCTGGGAGGCAGGAGTCTCATATCGTAAGATCATAAGGTCAGATGCCAGCATTCACCCATGATATTCTACTTAAGGGTGCAACTCGTAGGAACTGAAAAGATAAAGTAGTGGTTCCGTTTTTTTTTTTTTTTTTTTTTTTTTTAAATTTAAAATTTTAGAATAACATATTACCCCCCAAAATACGCGGTGGTTTTATAATATTAACCCCAACAAAAAAAAAAAGAAAAAAAAAAATTT
>JABJVR010011759.1:0-22847 GCA_025773905.1 Chitala chitala | reverse complement strand
CAAGCTTTAAAACCTTATATTATACTTTAGTGTTCAAATCTTTTTATCATAAAATATAATTTTTTGGTTCCGTTTTTTTTTTTTTTTTTTTTTTTTTTTTAAATTTACACGTTTAGACTTGCATATTTCCCCCCACCTTACTCGCTGGTGATGAAATATTATCCCCAACAAACACAAAACGTTCAAATAACGTTAGTTAAACGTTCCTAAACGTTTAGCTAACGTTATTTGAACATTTTGTGTTTGCTGGGTCGTCATCCTCTTTTGTTTTATTAGATAGTCTTTGTACGTAGTGCCTTTTTACCTTGTTGAAAATCTTTTACATGATTCAGTATAGGATTGGAATATAGGTTTGCTACCCAGTGTTTAGACATTCTACTTGAGAACAGATCTCAGGCACGAATAGCTTGACCTTCTTGTTGCTATTTTGGCCGCAAGGAAAATGCAGCAAAAATAGACGCTTAATGTGAGTATTATTAGGCAACTGTCTTTTACCATCTATCAGGGGAAAAATGGTCAGTTTTCTAAGGTTACTCACTACCCAGAGTGGGAAGAATCTGCACCAGAGCTCTGTCTAGTTTGTATTTTTCAGCAACACTTAAGTGGAACTGATAACGAATTAAATGCAGTTGCTCTAATTATCTCCTGTCGCTGTATAGGTTCGATAAGCAAGACTGTGTTTTCTGTTGGCTTGAAAAAAGGTTAATATACATTAAAATGCATGACCTAATTTAATTTTAAAAAACTACTATCACCAAGTCTTTGGGAACCAGTAATGGTTTCAGTAGAAGTCACAGTGGCTTATTTTGTTTTCAGGTTTTTCTTGCTGTCCGGTCAGACCTGTTCCAGCACTTGGTTCTGCCTCACCGGACACTTTGGGACAGAGGCTGCTGCCTTCAGACACTCTGCCGTTGGCGTCAAGGCAAACGCGTGACGGTACCACTCTCCCCGCACCTGTAAGGGGAGCTATGGCAAGGCCACCGTTCTTGGCCAAGGGAGAACCCGCGAACGGCCATGTGGACGTCTGCATAGAGGACAGTCACGGGGACCTGCCCAACGGCCTGGCCCGCACGGTGCTCACTGCCTCCGGAGAGGCGCACGTACACGAGCACAGCAAACGGCCCCGCCTCACGCAGAGCCTGTGCAAAGTTGTTAGGAAGCACCGGGACTACATCCAGATCTCCCTTTCCGACTCTCGGAACGATAGCCTTCCCATGGAGTGGTGGAAGACTGGCATCGCCTTTGTCTATGCCCTCTTTAACCTGGTCTTGACCTCGGTCATGATCACCATCGTGCACGAAAGAGTTCCAGCCAAGGAGAACTATGCACCCTTGCCAGACAAGTTCTTTGACTATGTTGACCGAGTTAAATGGGCGTTCTCTGTAACGGAGATCAACGGCATGGTTCTCGTGGGGCTGTGGTTTGTGCAGTGGCTCTTCCTGAGATACAAGTAAGTGGATGTGTCAGTGTTCAGCTACAGGGCATCTTGCACATACATCTACATGTAGCCAGGCTCTATTGGCAGCTGGTATGCTCCCTAGGAAATACAGGCAATAAAGTGTCTGAAAGGCAAACTGTGGATATGTATTGTTTGAATTTATATTGTTTGGCTTCAGCTACGTGGCAGACATAGAATGATTGTTGATTAAATGAGTGTCAGGTGTAACGCAGGGTAGAAGTGTCATTGCGAAAAACAGAATTGTCTACAAAGGTACTTGTGCTCATCCTTACCTGAGACTGAGGCTTCACCTCCTGCAAAGCTACTGCCTGTATATGGTCTCATCTGCTATCTGAAATGCCAGCTGGTGTCCTTCAGAAAAGACAACATGTAGCCATGGTAATGTTTGACTATACCTTCTGCTGCTAGAATATGTATAATAGCATGGCCTGGTGGCTCAATGGATAGGACGTGAGGCTGGAATGCAGAAGTCTCCTGGTTTGGATCCCAGCCTGGTCACTAGGCATGTCCCTGAGAAAGAGACTTCTCAATAACTCCCCAGGCATGGAAAATGGCTGCCCACTGCTCCCCCAGGGATGGGCTAAATGCAGAGAATGAATTTCCCCATTGTGGGACTAATGAGGCGTTAATAATAAATAAATAAATGATTGGACATTTTATTAATGGAGGGATATGGAGGCAACGCGAACCGTCAGAGATGCAGTCTGGTACACTGCGGCAAATTCACACAAAATTCATGCTCAACTTCATTTAAAATTGCACTTCTTTTGAATGCTCTGCCTTTTGTTAGCCCACAATGTAGCTGGAAAGTTATTTTTGCATGCTTGTTTTTTTTTTGTGTGTGTGTAGAATCCTGAGAGCACTTTCGGATTGGCCAATCAATTTTAGACATGACCTCACAGTCTCCGATGAGCAAGCCAAGGGCAAAAGTAGCTAAAAAAAATTCCCTTATAAGAATAAAATTACAAGTGGATTAAAAGAGCTAAAATGACATGAGAGAAAATGGGGGGGGAACTGCCCTCCATAAGGAAAAGGGCTTCTAGGAGAATTACCCTTATTTTTGTGAAAAAATGTTGCTGTTGAAATCCTGTCCCTTTTCAGTTGTTGTTCTAATGATGTACAAATTGTGTTTAACGTTCAATAACCACAAAGTGAAAATCAACATGAGAAAATGGAAGCATTTTTACAGTTGGTGTGCTGGATACCAGAAGGGGCACAAAAAATAGCTGAATCTCATACCACTTTGCACTTGTTTCAGCACCTACAGCATTTTCAAAACATTGCAGCGTGAATATTGTAAGAGAGATTCATTCGCTGTCACATTATCTTGTGCTAGCTGCGTGTTGCGTTCGTTTTCTTCTGTTGAACAGTTTCCGTTAGAAATGCCCTTTCATCCCTTTGTTTATATACTTTGCTTGCAGTGACTTCAGTGAAGGTCCCATTTCTTTGTTTTTTTTTTTTTTTTTTTTTTTTGTTCACAGTCCATTCACGTGCAGCCCATTCACCGTGTCATTTTGTGCGTTTCCGTGCGAACGGGCATAGCGTGTGCGGTATAGCAGCCAGCTCGTCTTCAGTCGGTTGGCGTTTTGTCGCCCTGCGGCTTGCGTGGTGCACCATCTCACCATCTTCCTGTGGCTCCATCTTGGCAGGGCGATAGTAGGCAGAAGGTTCTTCTTTCTGATGGGGACGCTGTACCTGTACCGCTGTGTTACCATGTACATTACCACGCTGCCAGTGCCAGGCATGCACATGAACTGTGCCCCTAAGGTGAGTGCTGCTGTCCGCAGACGTCTGGGCCGGCCCCTGAGCCACGGTCTTATCTCTATAGCTTAGTAGTACAGCAGCAGCATGTCACTTAACTTCTAGGTGTTTAGTCCCTTTTAATTTCCAGTTTATTGAGGTTAATCTGGGGACAAGTGTGTTTTAATGCTGCACAGGTTAATGTCTCAGGATGATGCATCTTTGGATGTGATTGACTGCCAGGAGGTTTGCTAGGGCTGGACTAAAAGAGTCATTTTGCCTGTGTGCTACCATGTACAGCACTGATGTCTACAGGTGTCTATTACATGGAAGCCACATTCAGTTGTTATGTGACGTTACAGGTGCCTTGGAGCTGCAGGTGAGCGTGGGGTTTAACCTTCGTGTGTGTGTTTGTTTTTTCCGCAGCTGTACAGTGACTCACAAGCCAAAGTGCAGCGCATGATGAAGCTGATCTCCGGAGGCGGCTTGTCCATCACCGGCTCGCACCTCATGTGTGGGGACTTCCTGTACAGCGGCCACACGGTCATGCTCACGCTCACCTACCTGTTCATAAAGGAGTGTACGTACAGCCTCTCTGACTTTAACGTAATTTTTATGTTGTCACAGTTGCCTGACTTTATTCTGCCTCAGTCATTAAGGTTTACCCAGGTGACATCTGTACAAAAAAAAAAAAAACTCATGCTCCTTTTCCAGACTCCCCACGCTCGCTCTGGTGGTACCACAAGATATGCTGGCTCCTGAGTGTGGTGGGCGTGGTCTGCATCCTATTGGGCCACGAACACTACAGCGTGGACGTGGTGATAGCGTACTTCGTCACCTCACGCCTTTTCTGGTGGTACCACACCATGGCGAACGAGCAGGTGGGCCTTCGACACGCGACCGTAGCATTAATGGCACAAATCACTGATTAAACACAAAGAGACCATGGACATCTATTGTATATTTGCTCTGCATGTATTAATGGCTGGAAATATACAATTGCAGCTTCACAGATGATATATAGTAGCTAAGAGGGGTATATGCAGTAAGAGTGATGGGGGGCTTGTACCCATAATATTTAAGGTTTTGGTATACATGGCTATATATTTTTGACATTTTGTATTTGCCACTTCCCCGCCAAATACTAAATGCTCTACTATACCTTTGATAGCTAGTAATTTCACAGCATATAGGGAGCTATGCTGATTTTTTTTTTTATGAGCATAAAATTTTATCTTCCAAGAATTTAAATCCTGTCAAACAGCTTAGGGCAAAATGGTGTGTGCAGCTGTCGTTACTGGCTCGTCTGGGCAAGTCAGTATTGAACAGAAAGGTTTTCCTGCACTAATTAGCGTCAGCTCGAATGGACATATTAATGTCTCTGGATCTGGTTAAATACATTACTATTATGGTAAGGCAATTCTCCGCCTCCGGAAGGGGAGCGTTGACATGGAGGATGGAAATATTTTGAGGATCAATAATGTGTAACTCAAGGTAAAAATGTTTTGTATTGATCCTTTTGTCCTAATCTCTTGTTTGAGATAACAGTGCCGTACAGTGAATAATAGGATTAGTGTAAAGCAGGTTTGTAGGAATTGTGTAATATCACGTAATGCACGAAAGCTCATATCATGAAGAACAGAGAATATAAACTTGGGGTATGTGCCCTTGCTTGTACATACTGAATTGAGACAGGAATGTCTCCATATTTTTGGTTCACCTTAATTATTCGAAACAAGTTGTTCTTTGCATAGAAAGTAAACACGCCTCAAATCCTCATTCTGAGATAATTGACTCAAAAGATAACCCTGACACAGCTGTTCTTTTAAACCTAAAAGAATGACTTTTTTTCACTTATGCATGGATTTTCTGTTTATCTGTCGCCATCTGCTGGTCGTGATAAGTAGCCCAGGTTTTGCACAGTTTACTGTATTTAAGACCTTTTATCATTGATATCATTAATTTTCCTTGTCATTCTTGCATTTGGCTTGATTCTGACACTTTCCTCCTTCATTGCTCTTTATTTTTCCATATTTAAGATCATTTAAAATTTGGTTACATAATTTCTGTGTTCTTTATTGGTATTCCTACATAAGTTATCGTAGACGAACTCTGGCTTCCACGACTGAGTGAAGTGTCGCTTTATAATACCAGTTATGACATGAGACACTTTGTTGGCCTAATAGGCTTTGAAGCACTCGACCAACAACTATCTGAAGAACACCTGGTGGAGTCCAGTGTTCACCTTTCTGGAGAAGAACGTAGCAGCCGAGGTGCCGTGTACCTTTTGCTGGCCTCTCACATGGCCTCCGTCCTGTCTGAAGAACTCCTCCTGCAAGAGGTACTCCATGGTACAGAGTTCTCGAGAGGAGTGACATCCTCTCCCCCCCATTCCCACCCACTGACATTTCTCCATCAATGATGGCCCAGTGCCCTCCTGGAGTTGTCTGTGGCCTCAGCAAGCCAATAGCACAGCACGGATTTCAAAGCCTTGTCAAATCAGGCGAACACTTCACATCAAAGCAACACAAGTTTCAACAAAGTGCCCACTTTTCCCTTGCTGGGAATAAAAATATGTCTTCTGACATGCTTTCTGTGTTTGATTATGTGTATACAGATGAAAGCGGGAGTATATTACTGAGGAAATCTATGGGTCAGATCGTTTGTTTAACCCTTAGATGCTCAGATACACCCACACACACTTGTGGAGGCACGGTCAGCAGTCACTGCAGCAATTAAAAAATGAAGGCATTCGGATTGTTTACAAAATGGATTCATTAGTTGGGAGAGGACATCAAAATGATCTGAGATTGAAGAAAACTCCACAGATATACTTTGTAAGTGCGAGAATGAAAAGGCTGCTATCTTCAAAATAAACTTCATGCAAGAAATCCATTCATGTAAGAACAGACAGTTAAATATGTTTGTTTTTATATTTTAACAATATATTGAAAGTAAAACCAAGTCAGGGTCGATATACTTCATGTGTGCACCTGAGGGTTAATAGTGGTTGTTATAAATGTAAACTAAATGTACCTATGTGTTCATTTACATTTGTCATAATTGCACACGAAGGAAAGATCAATATCTTTGCAGAGAGAATGACTGAAATATACAGGTACAAAACCAATGTGTATAAATTATAATAAATGATTTTGCATCAGAGGGTCCAAGAGCTCCATCCACAAAGTCATTAATGAAATTTAAGACTACTAGGATGTCAAAACAGTGTATCCCATCTAACAAATTAGCCTTTCTAAGCACAGAGAGAATAATAATGTTTAGCTAGAATGTCTGGATGGTAGTTCCCCTTTAACTGATCCCTATTCTAGGAGGACTGTTTACAGAAAAAGCCACTGTTAAATGTCAGTATATTCAGTACAATCCAGAGCGGTACAGGTCCTTAAAAGACCCTCACAGTGACATGGTATGCACAATGAATTAGTGTGTGGTCTTTTTTTAAACAGATAACCCATATTTATGACTGTTTTTTTTTTAATCCGCAGACGTCATGTTATAAATTGAAATGCAGGAATCGTACATTTGTGTTGTTCATTTTATAGTCCCATTGATTTTATTTGCAAAAGATAGTTTCATGTGTTTTATATTTTGTTTTACAAAGTGCTACTTAGGAAGAAAATGCACATGTATGGCTTAACTTGAACAGTTGAAATTTGATGGACAGCAGTCTAATTTTGCTCTATCACAGACTAAGTATTTTTAATGATCAGGAGGCAGCGTTGCCCCTCGGGGTGAGATGGATTAGGGGTCCACTACCTTACAGCATTATCCAAAGGATGAATATGCATGATAAGCCTTAATGAGTTTCACTTGACATTATTGCCACAATTCATGTATAAATGTTGAACAGTCGCTGGAAAACCATACCCTATAATTTTCTACATAAATACAAAACGTGATCCAGAAATGCTGACAGTTAGAAAACTAGGTAGAATTACATGTTGCAAAGATCTGAAGTAAATATTCTCACCTGTACAGTAATTATAGACATCTACTTTAGGGTCATTTGAATATATGGTACATTGATTAAATATGAAGCAGATAATTTTTTATGGTTTAACTGAAACAGATAATTAGTAAAGGTTTTATATAAAGCATATAGTCACATAACAGATGTGCCTTTAAAGTTGCCAAAGAACTCGTTAAATTATTCATGATACAATTTGACTGTACTAAGTGTTAACACTGGTTTATGGAGTATTTATGTTTGTGAAAAGCAGATGACTGTTAATAAAAATGAGCTGTGTACTAAATGGGTTTATCTTGTATGCCTTTATTAATCCACGTGAGACTTTAAAAGTGAAAGAAAACCAGTATTGGAGGCAGAATTATCTAAACATAACTTAAGGATAAATATACCTAGTAGCAGTGTGATTAAATTGTGACATTTATATAAATAGAAATGAGTATCTAAAAGCATCTGCCACGTTAGATTCTGAGTATTTTTAACAACACATCTTAATTTTATACAGAAACTGTATCTCAGTATTTCGCCGTTTCTTTCAGTGTTTGCCTTTGTCAGGCCACCGTGTCACGTTGTAATGACTTCCTTTATTTACATTTTGTGTTTGTTCGAGCTCATGTATCGTGGAGTCCTATTGGCCGAATGAGCCTTGGAGTTACCGCCTCTTCGTGTCGTCATCACGGTATAAACCAATCATAGGACACAATAGGTATCGAGCCAAAAAAACAAGGATCATGTCGTCACCACACGCTTCCAAACAAGAGTACGGCCGGTTTGACAACTGTGACATGTGCTGATGTAGATGCCCAGTTAATAAGGAATAGAGGAGCGTGGTTTGTCTATTCTGCACCGAATAATAACATTTCTCGCTTGGTCGCGTTCAGAAGACACACGTCGTGCAACGGATCATGTGGCAGGAACTGTACGGCTCTGAACTCTTTCCCAGCGTCAGCACGACAACTGTGGCCTTGTGTGTTTTCTTTGTTGTTTTTTACGCGATGCATAAACGCAAGAAGGGTCGTGAATTTTCCAACATCCCTCCCGGCCCCACGCCCATGCCTTTTATTGGAAACTGTGGATATTTTCTACTCCCCGATTTCATTTTAAAGTGGCTGGCGAAGAAACGGGGGGACAAATATGAATCCAAGCAACGTGCGCAGTTATCTCCGCAAGTTATTCTAATGAAACAGTCTGAAATTTACGGTGAAATGTACAGCTTGTTTGTTGGCAGTCAACTCGTTGTTATATTAAATGGCTATGAAATTATTCGGGATGCTCTTGTAAATCGACCAGAAGTGTTTTCTGACAGACCAGACGTGCCCATCGTCACAATTCTCACAAAGCGGAAAGGTAACGGTTTTATTAATGATTAATTAATATTTTATTGTGGTTTACACTTGATCGTGGGGTCGTACCTTTATGTTTTGTCTCGAATTTCAGGGATCGTATTTGCGCCATATGGTCCAGTGTGGAGGCAACAGCGCAAATTCTGTCATGCCGCCTTGCGCAACTTCGGACTGGGCAAACTGAGTTTGGAGCCATGCATACACGAAGAGCTGGCCTTCGTCAAGGGCGAGCTTCTGAGACTCAGTGCGGAGTCAGGGGGCGGCCCTATTAACCCGGCTCCTCTCATCAATGGTGCCGTGTCCAACGTGATCTGCTCCATGAGCATCGGCCGTCGCTTTCAGCACGACGACGGAGAGTTCCGCGACATGCTTCAGTTCATGTCTAGGGGCCTTGAAATCGTAATGAACAGCCCGGCCATGCTCATAAACGTATTTCCCTGGCTGTATTACATGCCTTTTGGCGTCTTCAAGGAAGTCCGTACGGTGGAGTCGCGCATTACGCGCTTCCTAAAGGCAATCATTACCCAGCACCGAATCACACTTGATCCCTCCAATCCACGCGACCTCATTGACATGTATTTGATAGAGATGGATCAGTTAAAGGAGAACAGCGGCGGGATGGACAACAGCTTCTCTGAGGATTACCTCTTCTTTATTATCGGAGACCTCTTCATTGCTGGTACTGACACCACCACCAACACCGTTCTGTGGATCTTGCTGTACATGAGCTTGTATCCAGATGTGCAAGGTAACCGTGCCCCCCTCTGCTACACTAGTAAAATGAAATGAAGTGGTCTGTGTGTTGTGCTGAAGTGCATGTAGGTGCAGTGAGGTGCTTTTTTTTTTGCACGTGTTTCTCCCAGAGAAAGTGCAGAAGGAGATCGATTCTGTAGTGCCGAAGGACAGGGCCCCATCCCTGACGGATAAAGTCAGTTTACCGTACACAGAGGCCACACTCATGGAGGTGCAGAGGATGACAGTGGTTGTTCCTCTCTCCATTCCCCACATGGCTTCAAAGACCACAGGTAAAGTCATTGTTGTACTTTTGATGTAAAAATATAATCTGTTTAGACTCACCGTAAAGGGATTCTGATTTTTGGTGGATGTGTGGTCAGCTTTCATTTGTCTTACCAGTGAAGTCATGAATATGGATAAACCTGTAGAGTAGGATTTACCTTGGTCTGCTTACTTTTCTTTTTCAAATCTGCTTTCAGAGTTTCGTGGTTACACAATTCCCAAGGGTACCATGATTTTCCCAAACCTCTGGTCTGTTCACCGGGATTCCATGATGTGGGAAAACCCGGACACTTTCAACCCCAGCAGGTTTTTGAATGAAAATGGAGAGGTTCAGAGGAAAGAATTCTTCATTCCATTTGGAATAGGTAAAAGTCCTATTTCAACCAAAATTCATTTAACCACTTGCACAAGTAGGCTTATTTAAATTCTCCATTTTATGCTACATTTTGCTTACACATGGAATATTCAGTTCCCAGTTTTAAGTCCAGCTCCCTGTTTTTCAGGAAGTTCTAAGGGTATCATTGCGTTACATAAATTCAAATATTTATGTAATTCCCTTCTGTGCATAAAGTTTCCACTATACTTGAAGGACAGCAGATTGGGACAAGGCTGGTATGGCATTTAACTGTGCTTGAAACATAACACCATGCTAAGACTAACACACTTGTAGTGGTATGGCAGGATTCATCTCATTGTCCCACATGGATATTTGACTGGATAGCTCTGTTTAGCGAGTTAGCTTAGCTTGGCCTGGACACCTGGAAAGAAGCAATGGTGAACATAACCCCCCCCAGTATGGTTTTTGGTGCTCTGCCTCAGTGTCCAGTGTGAGATATGTTGGTGTCTAGCCGGCTGAGGACAGGCACTGAGTTGACCTTGTGTTCATGAGAGGTAAGGGCAGTGCTCTGCAGTGCATGTTTGTGTTCCTCACCCCACCAGGTCGCCGTGTGTGCATGGGCGAGCAGCTGGCCAAGATGGAGGTCTTCCTGATGTTCACCACACTGGTGCAGGCCTTCACGTTCAGGCTGCCACAGGGAGCGAGGCCGCCCTCAATGCATGGCAGGTTCGGGCTCACGCTGGCGCCGTGTCCGTACACGGTGTGTGTGAGTCCTCGCCAGTAGGCGTCCAGCCAGACACTGCAGTGAGACCGCTGGACGACGCGTTCAGAATGTTCTGCGGTTGCTGCTGTTGTTTCAGAAGGACTTTTGCACAGATAAAGCAGGGACTGTTTATGTGACCTCAGATACAACACATCAATGTCCACAGACCTCACACAGAGGTCACATGACAGGCATAGGAAGGACACTGGGGTGGGGTGGGGTGGGGTGGGGGGGGGAGGGGGGGCAGCTCTGTTTGGAGTGTGCTGAACTGTACAATCTAACAAATTTATGTACCGAGCCCTGATATTTTGGGAGGTGTCACCCCAGTTTTTCTGGGTGTGCCCTTTAAAGGGTTAATATGCTGTATGCTATATTAACATGAAGGTGAGTATGCAGCTTAATTGCACTTTGTGATTACAGGACATTAAGGGTTTATTACAAAATGTTTACAAATAACATGCTTATGAGGAATTATCAAATACAGGAAAAGTGGTTTTTTTTATTCAATTACAATACACGGTTATAGTATAACTGAAGATTTCAAATCAATACTGTTATTTAGGATTTATTTAGAGTAGTAAGGAATATGGCTTCTAATCTAGTATAGGCTTGAAATTGAAAGGAATTGTGTAAAATCGTTTTCGTTGCAATGCATTTTGTTTTCCATACACTTGCCTTCACTCTAATTTAAAAAGCAGAAATTACTGCTGTTGCCCACAGTACCAATTACCTACTTCCTTAAATTAGAGGAATGTTAAAAAATTGTGTTTGTTTGTGTGGCATTACAAGAGAAAAGATGAAAGCTGCACAAGGAATACAGTAACTTTAATAGATGCATTCCTATAAAGCACTTTAATTCTGATCTGTTAAGGCTCTTATAATGTATTTTATTGTGTGCTTTTTAAATCTCTTTGGAAAGTTCACTATAGCGTACATTGAACTTTTTTTGCTTTTATAAATGCTTTAGTAATCAAAGGCAGCAGCCTTCTTCACATTGACATAGTTGAATGTGCCTTAAAAAGTCCAATGTATGCAATTTGACCAGACAGATGAATGCGAGGCAGGTTCTTACGATGCTTTTTTTTTAAGGTGTAAAGGCGTATGATTGGTTGAAAGGCAGTACCTGTGTATGAAGAGTGAAATAAAAACAGTTCAACATTCTACTTCATTTGCATTATTGCAGCCTGTTTTACCCCTTATTTTGTTGCATAGCTAACTTTTCCCCAAGAAACTTCGATTTACTCATTTAGACAGCTGAGAATTTTAAAAGAAGCAACTTGTGTATATATACCTAAAGGCACTAAAGCAGACCCCCTGCTAGAACGCTAACTCACCAACCTTCGGGTTAGGAGTCTGCACTGCGCTACAGCAGTAGCTGCAGCCTGGGGTGTCTCCATCTCTTCACTCGTTTTATCAGCTCTCTGCAGGTTACAGGCAACAGCCTCACTTGCCCTTTACGACTGTGTCTCCATTTGAACCAAGCGTGCTCCTTGTGCAAGAACGAATTTTTCTTTCTAACTGAGGCACGTCTATCCATATACAAGACAAGTCCTGATGTTACATCTCTAGAGACGTTAATCAGTTACATATTCTGACACGCGACTGGACAGTCTGCTTTGCGCAACACAGGACCTCAGAAGCATGAACTGGGGCTGATCTTTTCAAAGGTAAGTTCGCACTCGCGTAAGCAGGTGAGGCAAATTGGCATGATACCCTATCTAAACTGTCTCTCAAGCTAAGCAAAAGTAGCTGCTTCATACTATGCTAATAGGTTTTTACACAAAGACGTTCTTTTTTTTTTTCCTCTACACTTTCAAAAACTGCAAAATATGAAACGCCCGTGACAAATTTTTAAGCTCATTTATTTGCCAACTCAGTGGTTCATTTTTTTTTTTCTTAGAAAAGACGCATTAAAACATGTATCAGCTTGGTAGCAAAGTGCGAATCGGACTGATAGAAAAATGCAAATGATCTCATATTTAAAATGTTATCAAAATGGTTGTGCGAAATCAAAATCGCATAAAATCACTACAAGCTACCAGGAACCAAAGGATGCACGTTTAAAAAAAGACAACAGTTGATGGGATAAATATATTTATATATAGATTGTTCATTTGTCCATTTAGAACAGGAAAATATAGGCTTGAGCACCTACGTTTACAACTTTGCCCAAATATCACTTGTAAAAATATAAAAAGGGATCCTGCGTTATTTTTAAAAGTGAATATTATTGACCTCATTTTTACATCTGACAGATTCGGTGGTCACCATTTGTTACAAATAGTTATCAAAACAAAAACTTTCCCTCTTTTTCCCGTAAAAGCATGAACATAATGGCTTTGACCTCTTCAAAGCATACGCTGTTTCATGTATTTAAAAAAATCCACAAAATATACATCCAAACAAAATATAACATTCAAAAGAAATAAGAAAAATAAAGGAAACGCGCTGCTATGTTTTGCATTGTCTTGGTTTTTATAAAACGGTTCTCAAAGTCTCTTGGCAAAATGCGAATCCCTCATATCTCAAGATGTCGGTGTCCAGAAACACGAAGTGCAAGTCGGCTGTTTTCTGGGGATGGAGTGCTCGGCGGACACTATCATGATTGGACAAGAGTACGACGTAATTTTAATTAAATAAATTTTGTATGCAACAGTTTGGAACATCTTAAAAATAATTAAAACTACACTAAGTGACGGCGGGCAGTGAACGTAACAGCCAGTGGGCATCAGCACTGGACTGACGGGTCAAGTCTTTCTTGCGCATTAAATTTGCGTGCGACAAGAAGCGCATCTTTGACCGTCTTCGCAGGTCAGCGCCTCTGGAACGCAGACCGCACGTGAGGACCGCTGTGAAACGCCAATCAGTCGTAGTGGGTGGGTGGGGTCGGGCGCTGTATCTAGCAGGCTTCTATCTTCAGGAGAGGGCCTGTAGCTGCTGCCTTGGACTTGTACGCGGAGATACCGTTCCCCTGTTTTTCTCCTACGAGACACGGGGAAAAGGCCAACATGAGCACACGCAGATCCGTGCGATAAAAAATGACATGTGATGTTTTACCTCTGCAACTTCACGAGTTTACTAGTACGACTGGTAAAGCATTTATTAATGGCTGCAGTGTGAATATATCAGTCATTTATATTCAACAATGAAATATTGACAGGATCCAGACCTCAAAAACATGCCTCGCGCCGATAAGACGACTGTGTGCGGGAAAAAATTACAACCATAATAACGCTTACTTTGATTCTAAGCCCTTCTTTAGTTGAGTGTTATAGAATATAGAGCAAGGAAGAACAGAAAGATACTGCAGCACACAAATACTAGTCAACAGTAGTTAGACACCAGCAGGGGGCACCATAGTCTTCAATATGTTTTCGTCGTTTTCTACCGTTATAACCCCTCCGGAATTGAAATTTAACCACAAACTTATGAATAAATAAAATGCAAAAGTGAAAGATATGTCCAACAATGACAAAATATGGAAAGGAAGGAAAAAAGATCTAGACGCAGGATTAATAAAGTTTTGTAAAACAATATACCTAAACCAGTTTATTTGCACTTAAAGCTGTACGATAGCAAAAAGTTAAGAATGCTGTCGCTCCAAACACAACGCCCATTACACGCGAGGCACACTGCTCCGCGTGCTCAAGATCTCGCTCCTTCTCCATGTGCGGATGGAAGCTCTGGAGCTTTGCAGCTGACAGCAGAGTGGAGCTCAGGGGAAAAGCGGGCTGCTGCACCGGTAAATGAGCCTCTCACTGCTTTCACGCTCCTCCACTCGTACTTTTCATCCCAAACTTTCAAAAGTTTCGCACAGATCTAACTTGGTCAGGTACTGGCCTTCTGGCTCACCAAAGATGAAAAACAGTGGGCTTCCTGTTGAGGAAGAGGGAAGGGGTGGGGGCTGGATATGGAGGTGCTTTGGAGGCCCTTTACAGCCCACCCGACACAAACGCGAGGACTCAAGATATACTCCCTCGTCAGGGCTCAGGAATGCTGATCGGACAGTCAGAAAATGAAACACTGTTTCAAGGTCTGCACTCTCCTGGCTGCTACAGTGGAACCTCATTAAAGCACAGAACACTGGCATTACTGGCACTGCTCTGCTCGTCCTGATCTCTCTCCTCACTTCCCAGCTCTAACAGAAGTGCTCACGGCTAGCCCCCACCCACCCAGCTGGCCTCCGCCAATCAATTCCCACCTTCCCCCTTTCTAACTCCTTTTCATAAATGGCTTCTCAGAAAACAACAGAGGGGACCACAGGCAAACACAGCAGGACCTTCCTGACATCATCACTGTCTCAGTGACAGTTCTGCTCGGATCTGTTGGTGCAACGTGAACTTTCCACAAAGTCCTGGAAAACTGCATCCTTGAGGCCCCAATTCCTTAGAGTCACTATTAAAAAACATCTACACAGTACACACACACACACACACACACACACACACACACACACACACACACACGATTACTCATCAGGACAGATACTGCTCTGTGGTATGCAACCTCCTTTGCTGACATTAAATACGGGTGGTGTCCAGCCAGACGTTCACACACACGCTCAAGACAGGTATAGACACATACCGTATATACAGTAATGGTTGTATAGTTATAGTAATTTTCAGTTTGTTCAACATTAGGACACACATGCTGGAGCCTTGTAGGTTAAGAAACTTCATGGGAGTGTTCATGGGCCAAAAGAGAAAGGGGGGGGGGGGGTGAGCTGTCCAAATAAAGCCAAGCCGGAGCCAGGCACAGAGTGCGCGGGCGACGTCCTGAGCGTGTCTCATCAGGATCCCCGCTCTCGAACCACAGGCATGCGCCTGAGGGAGCGGGGAATTCCTGCATGTTCAGCACCACTGGGCAGGAGCCTGTCTGTCTTGCCTGTGCGCGCGCATGTGTGAGCGCGTGCGTTTGCGCGCACAGCGTGTGGCACGATGAGGTCAAAGCGCCCCATGACCACCCTGCATTGATTTGGCTCCTCTGCCAAACCTGCTGCTGAGAATGGGGTGCGTGAGCGGGGGGTGGGGTGTCTTGCAGCCCACACATGGAGCAGGGATGTGATGGAGCCCAGGCACACAGATTCCAGAGGAATCTCCTACTCCCCATTCAACAACCTGTCTCAGCCTTTCACACCAACAGCCCAACCGCAAGATCTCATCTTTTACCTCAGCAGCCTCGCAGAAGGACGGGCCGTGTGGGAGTGACGGATCACCAGCCGACGCAACTCTGCACCTTTGAAGTGTGGATAGCCTGTTTTTCTACGCAGCTTAATGCTCGCCACACAACGTGCCAACGCCTTGCACAGTGTACAGTGGAACAAACTCCACTGGGGTTGAGTTATAGCAGCCGTCTGATAGCATTTACAGTGCGGTAAGCAGGCTTTCTCCTCATATATTACTCAGAGAGGGAGACCATGATCCAACGTTCTCCTTCTAAAATTCACACCGCTTTCCCTCACTATGGTAACATCAGGAAAAATTGTATGCTTTCACAGTTGAAACAAAACAGGACAGATTTCGTAAAAATTTATAAAAAAAAAAAAAAAGTGCAGAAATCTGTAAAAAGCTTTGTGTATCAGGATGAATGATATCTGTGCGATGAAGGTGTGGTCAAGACCTGTTCTGGAGCCACATCCTCACTGCAGTAACCATGGAAGTCCGCAGGTGGTGCCATGGCAACCACTGATGCCTTTCCATCACAAACCAGAAAACCTGCTATGCGAAATTCAACATGTCAGTAAGTACCAAAATGGTCAGAGTGAATATATAAGGACCAGCATGTTTGGTGCAAAGTTTACAGGAACAATAAACTTCAAGAACACACAGACCATTACATGCCTTCTGCTTCATCATAGCATTAACAACACTCCCACACATCCAAGATATCAAACAATGTGAAAATACAGACCGCCAATTTCATATTCAGTTACTAAGAATTCATAAGCTTAAACCCATATAAGCAAAGAGTATTTCAAAACAGGATGCAAACATGAAAAATAAGGCAGAACCAAGTCAAATGACAATCTGTGAACATATAACTTTAAGGATACATAGACAAAAAATGAGGAGTATAATGAACAGCTTAAAGCACTGATCCTGCCTCAGCAGACACAGGTACGTCCTGCCGAAAGATCAGAATTAAGAAAAGCTCCCCAGAATAAACAGCAGAGGCGTCGAGAACACGCGTGTACCTAGAGACAGTATCTATCTAACAGGCAGCCAACCGAAGGGCTTATTCCGAGAGTTAGGTTTTTACAGAGCAGGGCGAAGAGGAAAGGGAAATGAACCACCTAGAACTTCCGTTCTGTGGGACAACAAGGTACAAACGTGAGAATGTTTCACTTTGGTGTCATTAATGAATGGGTCAAGAGATCTGCTTCTGCTACTTCAGAAACGCATCACTTTTTTTTTTTTTTTTTAAACTGCGTCTCCAAGTCAATGAGAAGAAACCAGGAGAAAATTAGGTTGACCGTCTATCAAGCACGTTATCTGGTCATGTGGCCCCAAAATGGTGGGATTTTAAACCATATGTTACAGCATTTTGTGATCCCCCTCCGACTCCGTATTTGTCATTGTGTCACGGGGACGAGCAGGACTCGAGCTTGCGACCTTGCAGCCCGCACAGAGTTTTCAGACAAGACAATCAGCCCTCTGAGCTAAAGGCCAGAGTCCCTTTAGGGGGAACTAATCGCGCACTTGTCCTGACTGGACACAGCGCAGTGCACAGGTGGGAGGATTTACACAGCAACACTTTCACATCCATTACACCCGCATTTCAGCAACTCAATTACCTGACATTGTAAAATTCAAGAATGATATTGCTTTTATAATTTTCAGAACCAAAAACTGTGGTGCAACCAGGATATTACCAGCCCTTCTTACAAGAGTTATCCTCAAAGACACAGCTAAGCTGTGCAGAACACATCTGCTTCTTCATAAATTTCATGTTGCAGACAAAAATAAAATGTAAAACAGCCAAAACATTTAAATTTAGAGATGTTTTCTGCAGTCTGTGTAACCTCAGTATATGCAGGTCCTGAGAGTAGGACTAAGTGATTTTGAATTTCTCCAGAATTCCTGAGTTTATGCTTATTTCGTCAAGGTTGTCACAAGCCATCAGTAAGGGTGTCAATCAAAAGTCCTCTAGGTGGCACTAATTACTGGATAAGAGTGTCAGCTAACTTTGTATGTTTCTTATGAGATCATGACAAATGAGGAGGGGGGGGGGGGGAGTTTAGGGGTCGATGAACCATATGAAGACTTCATTTCACCGTAAATTAATGTAATGCATGCTGACAAAAAGACAAATATTGACGTCTGTCAGATGCTTGATTAGCAAGCCTTTTTGGGTTTTCACATTTCCATTTTTCCCTCCATTCTTATTTGTCAGAACATGACGTAGTTGCGCATCTGAGAGAAAGGCTTGCTAACGCTTCGATCTGGCGCATGGCTCCTTAGGGAACAAAACCAATGCCTGACACACAAATCAAGACCTACTGCGCTGTAAAAACACACGTGCAGGCCATATGGCCAAGCGAGTTCTGAAGCTCTGCTCTGCACAATTCCGCTCTATTAAAATAAGGCTCTGCCAAAAGCCCCAGTACGGTTTTTAAAAGCGGGCCATGAAAATTAAACAACTGCTTTATAAGAACACATTTCCTGACACAACGAACCATACTTTCAGGCCAGGCCAGGGGATTTGCTGGAAAAGATTCATGTTTGGGAAGACCGAGAGAGAGAGACACAGACAGACAGAGAGACACAGACAGACAGAGAGAGACTGTGTGAATGAAACTATACCCAGATCAGTCCAATGTCTGATTTATACACTGTTCTTGTTGAGGAACATGTCGCCATGAGGTTTCCATATGTTATGGCTCAGGCCTAAAACATCTCAAAACAGCCGAGGATTAGCCCTACCATGTGAATGAGCATTACTGCTCAGATGTAAAACTGGCACGTAATGTAGCGACTGTTTCTTACCATTGCTCAGATGTATGCAGTTTTCATTCTCTGGCCTGTACCTGCAGAAAATGTGGGCTTTTAATTTGTTTTTCTGTCCGTCTCTTAATTACTTGCGTTTTCACAGCCATCTTGAATCAGATATTATATTTGTGTTTGATATAAACACTGGGGATTTAACAATGCAGATACAGCACAGTGCACAGGTGGGCTATCAGTGTTGGGGGGGGGACAGGGAGGAGTAACAAAGCAGCAGCAGTAGAAACGTGCATTTGACCCCCCCGTCTAACCAAGATCAGACATGATGTCAAGGACAGCGCAAGGACAGAGAGAGGGATAGAAGCTGTGCTGTTATTTTGCTTGGCGGTGGTCGTGATGGGAAAGGGTGGGGTGTGGAGGTGTCCATGGGGATTCTGTATGTACCTGCTAGGAGAACAGCACACATCTTTTCCATAATGGCTGAACGGCAGACAGCAGTGTGGATCTAGGGGTTTGGAATGAACAGCTCATTCAGGGCTGAACAGTTACATCCACAGGCCAGAGCCCCCATGGCCCATCACGTTATGACCAAGGGATATTCTCCATAACAGAGTGTGACGGTATTGACACCAGTCATCTGAGAGAGTCTGCTCTTTCCCAGCTTAAGTAAAAACAGCCGCAATGCAACGAAAAGACAATGGGAAAAGCATCAGCTACCTGGTGTGGATTCCTGGATCTTCTCCCTCTTCCTCTTCTTTCTCTTTCCCTGCAACACACAGACAAATGTTTGCTGTGCTGACAGTTCCACTGTTCATAAGCGCCCAAACCCCTGCCTCGCATCACCAAAACGCCCTCGTTTTGTTGCGATAATCATTTGACCCGCAGCCGTTCCTGCGTGCGCCGTTTTCACCTGAACTCAGCTAAGGTCAGGAAAGTTTTTGCTCAGTGATTAGATGAAAAGGGCTAGCAATCAGCAACGATCCATTAGCCATTCGTCTGATCAATCAGCGCCGCTGTACAACTAGCTGCATTCGCCAACATCCCAGCATGCCACATTTGTGTTCTGCTTCACTCCTCATGGATGAGGCCACAACAAAGTCACGCTAAGCTAACGGTTTCTCTTGGCAGTCTGCAGTTAAATTGTGATAACCCACGTATAAACCTGACACACTGTAGCAGCATACCACCAAACCCAAACAGCATTAGAGTGATGTTTCCTTGACAGCAAGGCCATAACATCAACTGTTACAGCTCATGTTCACGGAACCCGGGGTGTCTGCTGTAAGTGACCAGGAGGTGAAATGTTAAGTCTAGCCTGTTAGACCTGTTTGAGAAAACCAAGAAAAGGCCACATTTACACACGTCACCTGGGATGCAGTAAAATAAAAGTGAACAGAGGGAATAGAATTTGTTACTACGTGCCGATGTTCTTCCAGCAATTACACCGCATGTGGATGTCCTGCTTCTGCGAACGTGGAACAGAAACTGTAGTTTCTGGTTTCTTGGCATTTTATCATTTTTAATGGTTCAAAAATGATACATGGGCAAAATTATTTAGAAATGTACCATTATCTGAACAGGAAGTATAAACAATACACTGCCCATCCCAAGTGCCATCGCAATACTCAAGCTGTAAGAAGGAGAGTCTTTTTTGAAAAGAAATTGCGTTTTTCCCCAGAAATCAATGTCTTTCTAATGAACTATTACAACAAATCTGTCTGGATAAATTTCAGAGGTTTAGTCACCATATTATACAACGAGTCCTCATGCTCTACTCAAAGCCTGACATTTTTTCAAGCCATTAAATTTGTCAAGACAGGAACTGTCACCGACTGCAATAATATACATTTGCAAAAAAAACAACTCATATACTTCTGTTCAGCATAGTACAAGGTAATAACTGTCAGCTGTGGAAATGCACGGTAAATGTGAGAACTGAAATATGCTACTGATCATCAGTACACCTAACAACACGTAGCAGGTGACAGGTGGTACCAGTTCCAAGGCATAACGAGACAGCCAGACTCTAAACATCAGGTACTGGAGACAAACCTTCCTATTTAGTGACACAATTTAACCTCGTCGCACAGCCTTACTAGCTGTCCAGGTCACCGTTTCAGTCATTGCCCATCTTTACACACCGTGTGTGTTCCTAGAGTTCTCACTCTGTGGAAAAACACACGCAAAGCTCACACGATTCAGGTGAAACGAAAGCAAAACAACAGGTGTTCCGGAGCAAGAGCCCTGAGAAGGTGGGGAAGGGGTGGGGTCTACTTCCCAATCATTGTACCATTTGTAGAACGGGGCGGGTCACTTGTTTCTGAGCAACATACACAGAATTAACCAGAACTTCCCTGTACACCCCACTTTCCAGTCTGTGCTGGTGATACTTACATAATTGTCTCTGGCGGACCAGCCCGGATACAGCTGCATGTGGAGCTGCCGTTCCTTGCGGGCCAGTTCATAGTATTTAGCCTGTTCTTCCCGAGATAAAGCATGCCACTGTTAAGCAAGGAAAAAAAAAAAAAAAAAAAGTCAATTACTGCAGTACACTTTTAAGTTCGGAGAGAAGCATGCCAACGCTAAAAATCCGCTTTAATTTCCAAGTCAAAAAAAAAAAAAACGCGATGAAGAGATTAACATGCGGAGGAAAATTCAGATCGCGTATCAGTGACGCCGGTTCTAATTTAACGCTTTTTTAAGAGCGCCGGTTCGCAATTACAGCGCATGTGAGTGGAGCATGCTGGCCGATACGGCCCAAGGAATCCCCGCACAGACCCGCTCTCAGAGGATTAACACAGTCCTCTGCACAAATAAGTTTAAAACCGTTCTGCATTTACACGAAGGCCACAGAACAAGTGAACAAGACAAAGAAATCAACACGAGGAAGGTGCTACAAAAAATCCCTTGATTTGGCTAAATATACAAATATATGTAGTTTATACTGAACTGTATCTAATATGTACTATATACTAAAATGACCTATTGCGTTCATAAGCTTGTCATAAGAGTAAATATAGTTTACCATCACCGTGTACAGTTAATGGGAAATCATCTCATTATTTAAAAAATTAAAAAAAAAAAAAAAAAAAAAAAAGCAAGCTAACGAGAGTAAATAAAAAAAAGAGCAGCGAATAATTTTGTATATGTGGGCGTTTATGTTTTGTAAGAAAGAAATAACTGTACGGACAGGCACGAATAGTCAAATGCTGATGTGTTAATGCCTTTAAAACACCTTCAATTTAGACAAAGAAACGGTGAAGCCGTTTCACATAGCGCTGTACCACAGGAAAGGAGGAGGTAAAGGGTAAGGTGTCAAGCAGGTGTGCGGAGTCAGACCGAGCTGGGTCAGCCCGGGACGGGACACTCACCCTTCTGCCCAGGATCTGGTTGATGGCAGCGCTCTCTTTCAGCGTGCACTCTGCCACCACGTTGGCACGCATCTCCTTCATGTAGAGCATGAAGGCATTGAGTGGCTTTTTGATGTGTGGCCTCTTTGGTTCCTGCTCCTTCCTCTGCTCGTGATGCGTCTTCCTGAGAACACACACAAAAAAAAAAAAAAAAAAAAAAAAAAAAAAAAAAAAAAAAAAAAAAAAAAAAAAAAAAAAACACACGAGGGAGGGGGGACAGGCAGAGGCAGGGCCGGGACGGAAATTAGCGACAACAACGCTGCACAATGCAAGAAGGCGGGCTGGGGTTCCTCCCCCTACAAGAGGGCGGTGACCCCAGCCATTTAACTGGGACCAGTTCTAAAAGACTGTACTTATACTGGAATGCCAAGTAAGTGTCGGCTTGTGCCTGCTGCCAGGCTGAGTAGTTAAAAAAAAATAAATAAAATACATAAAGCAGCCATGTTCACCGACTATAAGCTGTACATTATCAATTTAAACCTCTGGGTTAGTTCATGTCTGTATGCATAATTGTCTGGAACACACTGTATGTACACAGAGTACAGCATAAATTGTTAGAAATCATAATTATTCATAGCAGAATGCATTATATCAATTTGATAAAAACAGGCAGATTTTGTAGGACTAAAACATACATATAAATGAGTATGATGTTTGGACGTACAACAGCTTGAAAATCTAGTTATTAATAAAATGCCAAACTAAAAATATCTAAAAATATCATTTCAGGCTTTAATAGTTAATGGAAACGTATTACTCGTATGTTGGAATAAGAATGTTTTGTTACATGGAGCCACGGTTGGGGGAGGGGGGGGTGTTTGCTCACATGTGCATAAGGTCAGTGTCG
>JABJVR010011750.1:0-44413 GCA_025773905.1 Chitala chitala | reverse complement strand
CGCCCCACCCTGGGTGTCCCCTGCCCTGCGCCCTATGTGCTCTGGGATGGGCTCCAGGTTTCCCTGCGACCCTCACCGGGAATAAGCGGTTAAGATAATGGATGGATGATCAATCAAAATGTTTAAGCCCAGTTTGCCTATAACAGAAAGCAGAACTTGTGTACTTCAGCAGTGGTGTTGCATTAGAGTTGATTTTGGTGTCTCCTGATAATCTTAGTGTATTTTGATTTTGGAAATGTCTGGTCCAGCAAATCGGTCTGAAACAATTTAAATGGATAAAACCGTAAACCTGCTTAAGTGAAAAGTAATATTGTTGTGGAGATGACATCAATGCACCTCTGTTCTGGGCTGTGTTGAGTTACAAACTGTTTTGAGTTTAAGGCCATCTAATTAAAAGAAATCGTACTATTTTCCTTACCACTTATTTGTACATAGAAATGTCTAAAGTTTACCACTGTTCTTAAATGCTGACACATTTGTGCTCTGATGGTGCTGTGAGAAAGCTGAACAGAAAGACATCTTCATGAGACTGCTGCAGAAGACCCACCGCGCTGCTGCAGACCTGTGAGGTCCCGCTCACACAGCGAACAGTCTGTTCTGTCCCACGTGGCAAATGACTCATAGTCAGTTTTTTTCCCCCCAAAAGGCTGGCTCGCTCCATCTTGGAGTAAATTGACAGCACCATAACATTTGTACCAGCAGACTGTCAGTTGCTCGTGATGTAACGAGAAGGAAAAGCTCGTGACGGAGGGTACCTGAAACGCACGTGGCGTGAAATGCAGCGCTGGAGACCACAGCGTTTTTGTCTGTTAAATTTAAGCAATGCGGCCCCTGGCACGCAGCTCCCAGGTATTTTGGGGGGTTACATTCCTATGCCCTGCTTCTGTAGGCGTCTTTCCGCAACCAACTTCCAGCCCGGACTTCTGCGGTTCCGTTGTCTCGGTGAGGGCAGCGTTTGGCCACATTACAGCGGAGTAATGGAAGCCACGTGCGGGTCACGTCACGCTGTCTGTACAAACCAGTCCTTTGCAGGGGCTGAAATACCTGTTATGAAAGCCGTTAGCTGCGGTTTCAGGAATTTCCAAGCAGGGTGATTTAGCTGGAAAAAGATGTTGGCTATCACTGCTTTTCTTTTTAAAAAATAAAAAATAAAATAAAAAAATAAAAAGATATCCCACTTTGCATGAGAAAATGATGGAAAATTCTAAAACTGCTCTATAGAGTGATGTGCCTTAATAGGCAGGGGTTAGGCTCCCAAAATAAATGGCTGGTGTGTGATGAAGCCAAGCCAAGGATGCTACACAGACACGATTAAATGTCTGCTTTGTTTTTTGTTGGCAAAAAGCTAATTATTTGTTTGGTCTGGAGCTTTTTTGTGACATTTCGAAGGAGTAACTGCCAGACTTTCTTTCATGTCTATTAGTATGTCACTCTGGACTTTCATGTACAACTTACATTTACTGCAATGTGCTGTGGCAATTTATGAAACTACTTATAATAGGCAGGTGGGTAGAAATAAGTACTTACACCATTTCCTTTTAAAAAAAAATTAAGAAAGCCTTATATCCTATATATAAATATTCACTTTCCATTGGGGTGGCTAGAAAGGCGGAATGGGGTTACTGGAAACCAGTGGAATGTGTATGTGTACATTAAATATGTTTCAATGTGTGTGGCAAAGATGGATGCAAAGGAAGTGGACGAGACAGGGGTCTGCCCTTTCCCATAGACCCAATGCCCCCCCCAAAAAAATGTGGGAATGAAACATCCCACATTTGGACGAAATACGTGAAAATTGTGTAAATTATCAAAAAGTAAATACATCAATGAATTAATGTTATAATAAAAATTGGTCTGTGTGCCTCCAGTGTTGTTTATTATTCCATTAAGTTTGAAGTGTTATAAAAATCTGAAAAGTCCGTCTATCATTAGTGCTTGCGTATTCAAAGAAGTGTTACCTTGACAACAGCACAATTTGCCTCCTTAGGAATAATTACTTGATTGGGCTCTAGTTTTTGATCAGTCTTGGCCACAATTAAACAATTACATTTTAGTGTAGTGCTTTTTGCCCTCCGTGGACCATAATTGCTCTTTCTTAACAGGTGCCAAATGATTTTTAGAGGAAAAATGCATGGTGAACATTGAGCTGAATTTGACATGGGACCTCACCTGAAAAGCCAATAAAAAGCTATTTTTTGCAGTTTACATTTCCGACTGATTTCTGATTAGCTGCTGCATTTGCACGTTGCCTGATGTTCATAACCCACCTTTCACAATAAACACAGTCTGTGACTACTACAAGCAGGTGCCGTGACTAAACGTGTTTGTTTCAGTGTATCATTAGGATAAAACAGCATGCAGTGGGGAAACACAGGTGTCTGCCATTTCGCGTCTCATCTATTTTGGTTGCACGGTCATAACAAAGCGTAGGACCACGCAAGATGGGACATAAGTCTGTAGCTTTGAAATTCATGCCAGAAACTTTAATTGTAACCCTAAGCCATGTATTGTTTATATTCAGGTGTGTTCATTAGATCACGTACCTCCGGAACATTCCCAGCACAGGTAATTTGTGTAATTTCAGTTATTACTGCGATGACACACATGTACTGCTGCTAAATAAAACGTGTTTTGTCTGATCAGTCATGTTTTCTCGGAATGGTGAGCACTTTACGGATTCTGCTAGGGGCAAGCACACTTATGGCAACAATATACATTTTTTAAATTATATTTGTATATTCATATATTTGTTTGCATTTTGTGTGTGCTTTCCTTTAATTGGTTGGCCAGTCTAAGGTTGAAGTTGACCTGTTCTAAAAAGATTGGCTTAGGGTGGAACACACACACACACACACACACACACACACACACACACACACACACAAGAGGTATGACCAACAAATCCGGTGAGATATTCTCCATATGTACAAATGTATAAATTAACCTTAACGTAACAGATGAGTCTAAGCACCAAATGCCAAGTAAAATATCCACCCCCCCCTCCTCCCCAGCCTCAAAGCCCCGCTGCACACAAGCAACTGCACTCCACAGACAAATGAAGCACTCCAAGTAAGTGTGACAAATCAGTTGAGATTGCTATCACATTACATAGCGATCTCAGTTACTGTTTTTTTTATAGTGGCAATATGCCTCTATTCACTCATGCTTGTCTGAGAGCGCGCCCTGACCTTGGTTCAGCGCAGGCAACACTGCACTTCCCAGTCACATCACATATTTCCAGCCCTTGCAAAAAGAAAAAAATAAACATATATAAGTATCATTATATATACATTACATTTTCCTTCCAAGTGATTCGAGTGGTATTTTATCGTTTCTAACTGCGTGGCGTATATATTATGGGAATAACACACTAGCAGGCTATATCCCCGTCTAATCTGAGAAATGCAATTTTTGACATCAGCACAGCCATGCAATCTCACCTGAAAATAATACCAGATATTTGTCAATAACAAGCAAAAAAGAGACAAAATTGTGTGTGTGTCCATGATGGGCAAAGCCATTTTTAGGTGGCCATCTAAGGTACAACTTGGTGGAGGGGAACCAAATGAATCCCCTCTTCCCCTAGCCAGACTTGGAAATGGGCTCAGTATACAGTCCAGGGAAAGATGCCAGTGACGGTCTTGCCTAGGGTACCAAAATGGGCAGAAACAGCCCTGATGATAAGCCACAGCATCTGTCAATGGCAACTGTGAACAACATTTCAACTTTTTTTTACAGCCTCTAAGAAACGCTAAGCCAGTTATATAACGCCACAATGAGCCACTGCGCATCAAAGATCCAAAAAACAGTACCAATAAGATTTATGTTTTAACCCGACTAACAAGGGCCATCCTGGGAATACTGAAATCTTTCTGTTAGGCCGCCAGGATGCGATAATAACGCGGACAGTCGGAGAACATCTTTTAATGGTCCCAGAACGTCACATCTTTATTTTCATTTCTCCGGACGTTCGTGTTTTCCTCATTTTGTTTGCGCCTGTTTACGTTTTCCACCGTAGGTTTTCTGTGCGCCTCTTTCTCTGTAATAAGTCACAACCTGCACAGCAATGACGCGTTATTGAAGTGGTGGCTTTGCGCTTGCGGACCGCGGCTGCGGTTAATTCTAGGTAACTGCGCTTTCCAAAGAGAAAGTAGACACAGTCTTAAACGCGTTTAAAAATGAGCCATAAATTTTGTTAAAATCATCTAGATATTAACGTCACATAAAAAGCACCATTTTTATCGAGCGTCAAATCATTTTCCATCTGTTCACAATGACGGCGTTGTTACAAAATACAGTTTTCAGTTTTATGCAGTAAAAGTGTTTATGTGCTCTGCAAACATGGCTGCCTTTATTGCATATTCATAAACACGTGTTAAGGTGATTGTAATTTCTTTTTACATTAACAGAAGTTATTTATAATTGTGGTTACCTTCTAAATTCTTTAATATACGTATAACATCTGCTCAGCTGCATATGCAGCTTACTGTAATCGACTTGCTTATTGAATGAATGCATCAGAAAAATGCAGTGAAATCAGTGACTTAACTCCTTTTCGTGTCACTAGTCTGCCAATATTTAAACGCATTACTCTTTCTGCTCCATTCCAAAATATATGGAAATTTATGCAGATGCTCTGTCTAGAGAGTGCTTTTAGGCTATTTACTGGCAAGATCGGTTTTGGGACTTATGAGAATGTTTCAAAGGAGCTGTCTGTACACGCACACTATAAAGGCAGCGAATCAAACATACTGGAAATTATTGAAAGACACGAAAGGAAGGGTGGAAGCGATCACGCGCCACTGCAAGGCTCTAAACGCGTGTTTTGTTCCGCCAGAATGCCCCCCAATAGGCCTGGAGACCTTGAAAATCGACGATTTTCAGCTTCACGCCTCGACGACGAAGCGCTACAGCTTGGGAGCGCACCGGGGCCGCCTCAACATCCAGGTGGGCGCGCGGACATCTCCGGTCCCGCATCAGCACGCGCAGCAAACTTGCGTTACTCTGTGACAGTACGTCACAGACTACCTGTCTGTGAACGGACCGCAGTATGTAACATGCTTAAGTTTCATTTCGATGCAAATATTGTGCGTTAAGAATTTCATGTGTTAAGTTCTTAAACAGAAAGATCGGATCATTTCTGCTGCACGTACGCACGTATTTTTCAGTCTAATTATTTAACTTTTATTACGTAAAAATACACACGAGGCCTTATTTGCGTGTTAGCCATGTTTACTGGATATGTCAGGCTACGACGTCTAATGAATCCACTGATAAAACACGAATCACGGCACAGCAGACCTCCTTACTATCAAAAGTACCGGACCTACGCTAATGGCTTTTTTTTACGTTGAGTGCTTTCAAGACCCCGTTGCCATAGAGACGCTGGAAGCTTCATAATTTGTGTGGACAAAATCGCACGGAGGTGCTGCAAAAACAGTCAGATGCTTATTACACCTGACAACACAAATAATGTTCTGCACACACTTAAGACCATTTAGTTCAATTATAAATGTAATACATTTTAACACTTTAATGTTTCCTGATGCAAAACAATCGTATCACATCATCGTCACGGAACAGGCAGAAAGGAGATGTCTATTAAAACTTTCTTTTTTTCCCCCTGGTGACTCAGGCAGACCAAAATAACTTGCAATCCCCGGTCAATAAATTGAATTTTCTGTCGCCTTATCTCTCGCTTGGAGTTCTACCATGCAAACCATAAATACTTAATTAACTTGCAAAGGTGATACTGGCATATTTTTCTACATTATGGGCGTAATTGCTGCACGCTAAATGGCAGATAAAATAAAAACGGAAAAAGCGCTGTCATGCATATTTAAATTAAGTACAAAAAGAATATTAAATTATCGTTGTTGTTGTCCTCTAGAAAAAGAGAGCAAAACTTTCTCTGTGAGGTTTTCTCGTCTCATGTGTCCCAGATGGATTCGATTGAGGGACTGTGATCTAACCAGGGCATCTGCGCTTGCCCTGTCTCTCATTGGACGGTCTGTCTCAGCATCACGCTATATTCACCAGTCGTCGCTGCGTGATGGAGCTGCTTTGACTTTCAACCGTTTTACAAATTTCGCCTGAAATACTAAAACTGAGGGAAATAGTACTTAACGCCACTTTGAATTTGTACAGTTATATTTTTCCTTGTTGGTCGCATTTACCTTAGGCGCCCCTGAGAACAATTACAGTCGTTAACGGCATTTAGTCCTTTTCACCCGAAGTCTCAACCGAGACTTCTGTCCTGCAACCTTAAGTTGAACTTCTGTGACGGTGGTTTTCCGATGAAAATGCATCTGAACCCATCACGGGTGCAGTGCAAAGTTTTTATAAAGCGGAGCAGCATATGCGGAAAGAAAGATTCCTTATGCGAAACGAGTCCGCACGGGTATATAAAGCCCACCCTTGCCTGCCATTTGTGTCACTATTTGGGATTGCGCGTCCTGGAACAGATTAAGATAATGATTTACACACTCCGCTCTGCGCAGTTTCCAGAGACGGTCTAACAAACAAGGCTTTGTGCTGCGTGTTTCTGTCCCCGTCCCGTCCCGTCCCGTCCCGTCCCGTCCCGACCCGACTCGGTGCTGGAGAGCACTGCACGAGATGCATTCGCTAAGGCTTTTAATACAAGAACTGACGAGAGCCGTTGACGTGCAAAACAGATGTTAGAGGTTGAGTTGGTCCAAAGGGAGGGTCACTCTTTGCAGCGAAAATCAAATGCAAAGCTGAAGTGGGGAAAAATGTTTCAAAAGCAAATATTTTCGTATTACAAAAATACAAAATTGTGCTGCGTCGTGTTTTGGAATCCGATGATGTAACGTTATGAGAAAATAATTTTCGATACATATTTTTCTAATTAGCACAAAAAACTGACCTAAGAAAGTTTAGGATGAAATCTAATTTATTGTAAGGTCATCTTGACAAGTTCGCAGTCATCACTTTCTGTTCAGTCTGTTTTTTCCTTCCATTTCCACTACTTTATTCTCTCCGTTTCTACGTTCTAAATTTCCTGTTAATCGGACAAGCTGGCCAAGCCTCCCAAAGGACGTCCTGAATGCAAACTTTGTATAACGCAGTAAACTTTTTAAAATCTCCAAAAACATGAACCGGTGGATTTTGAGCCCAAGTTCGTCAAGTCTTGGGCATGTTCTTGGCAGACTTTTCAACAGGAAAAACAAAACACTGGAAACAGTGAACTGGAAACAGCATTCAATTTCTGCACCCTTTCTGATTGTTGCTGATCTGTTTTCTAGCTTGCAGGCCTTTGACTGGTCCCTGGAAAGAGGCCTTGGTAAAGTTGGCTTTTTTTCCCCCTCAGAGCCATGATGTCAGTTTTGTTTTAGGCTAACCTATTCCAGGCCTGTCATACCTCATCCCTATGCCTCACCCATCAACACCGTCAGAATGAGTCCTCCCCCCCCACGTTTACAGGCAGCGCTGCACGAGGACGAGTTGTACGAGGGTGGCTGGTGTGCCGGCAGGAACGACCCGCTGCAATGGTTTGAGGTGGATGCCCGTCGGCTAATGAAATACACCGGAGTGATCACACAGGGCAGAAGTTCCCTTTGGTCGTGAGTACTGACTCTGAGTCACTGTGTGTTCTGGCAGTTTTGCCAATGGCAGACAGTACATCACAAAGCCCTGCGGCTGTTAACCACACACACGCTACACTGTTAACTGTACCTAACACAATAACACATGCAATTTAACATTCATTTATTCCTACTGCTTATTCTTTAACATCTGTATTTTGTCCTGTAAAGCACTTTGACGCACACTGTTGTAAAAGGCACTATATAAAAATAAATTGAATAAATTGAATTGAATTAAATTGAACATTAAACACCATGACAACAAACAGGTACGGCACTATAATTACTGTGTTGACACTGATTATGCCAGTACATGCCAGGAGTGGCATTAATGGGGCAAAGTGGACGGAGTTAGCCCCATCCACCATGGCAACCAGCACCAGTGTCCTGATGCCATATACGCTTTACAAGGACGGATTGGTAGTTTATAATCTTTTGTTATTTGAGTACACCACAAAGCCAGCCTGAAGTGCAGCCTCTGTTTAAAAGCAGTTATTCAAGCAGCAGATGCGTACCCATGGCAGCCATCGCCAATAGCCAACGCATGATGCTTGCTCCTCTTGTGTCCCATAGACTGACACTTCTGTGGGAATTGCCAGGCGTACTATGTTTCGGGCAGGTGGGTGGGATGCTGTTCGCTCTGACCTCCCTCTGGTTTTCAGTGCATTTTACAGCACAAGCTAGCAGCTGTTGCGTAATCAGCTGAACGTACATGTGCTGTACATTCGCGCTGGATTTGTGGCGGTGTCCCAGCCACGGGGGGTGATTACATTCAGACGCAGACTACAACACTTTTAAATTACAGTGTTTGGTGTTTAAGTGAAAATCCCTATAGCAGTTGTGTACACATGTAAACACAGTTATCAATTCTTTACCTAAGAGGGTAAAAGGATTACCGTAGCAAGCATCTTAGAAAATATAGCTGTTATACTGTATAGCTCTGTTGTATCAAAAAGGAAAACTTGTTATTTTGCTAATCTCAGTGATACATTAAATGTACTTAATTGGAAGTCAGAAGAAGATGCAAAAATAACTTTTTCAGTAATGTCACAGAGTTATATTTTATATCTTATAGCTGTCTGAATTAGCAGAATGCAATGAATGGTAATTTATGAGTCATTAAAATTCTCTGTATTGTTTCGCCGAGGTACACTGATTTGGCCTTTGATATTCTTCTTTGTTTGTCAGAGCTTTGATTGAAAAAATCCCTAATTAATTAACCTCACTAAGTCAGAGTTTGATATTCAGTTTGTGTAAAATCATATTTACTTCACTTACAGGTGCCTCTGAACAAATCAGACTTTGTTGAAAGTGAACGATGGTGTGCATTTGACTCCCTCCCTGTAACCTCCCCTCCTTTCCGCACCCCCGTTCTCTCAAAGCAGACACTCCAGTTTTAATCCTGGAGACTTGGAGACAAAGATGTGTCTTTGGATTGAAGAGAGTAGTAGAGAGGTTGGCACTGAGGAGATATATCTCTACAATGTGACAAAAATATGTAACCAATGTATTTATTCTAAAGCACTAATCCCACCCCTTGTTCCTATGCCCATGTTTGCGCATAGATTGACTGCGTTGTCTGTCGTCAGACACAACTGCCGGAAGGAAGTACCAGACATAGGTGTTAAAATTACATTAATATCAGATAAGTTAGTCATTTGTAAGTCTGGCCCAAATAAGGGAGCACTGAGGCTAAAAGGTGAATGTTGAAGGTTAATTGATCTGGGAAATGTAAATTAATGTGTCTTAAGTTCACGAGAGCGTCCTGGCTTCCACGAAATGAAAAGGTCATTGCGTTGAAGGGGGGGCTGATGAAGGCAGATTGCATTCCTAATTCTTTCATCTCGATTAACTTCAGCAAATGATTGGCGGGCCAAACTTTTTGTCTCCTGCTGGATGGAAGGCACGCTCATTTTGTTTTTTATAATTGTCTGAAATGACTCTCATTTGAAATGATCTGAAGCCGGACCAGAGGATTCTAAGAAATCCACCTGCAATTTTTTGACTCAGGAGGGGAAAAAGTTTCATTATATCGATGAGGTCAGCCATTAGTCATTCATTAATTTAGCTCGGTGGACTGAAAAATGTCATGGAACTTTCAGAAAGATGTTCCGCACCTGCAGTGGTTTCCATGGCAACCTGTGGAGCACCATCACTCATTACAGAGCCCTAAACTGACATTGTCTGTCATCTGCTTATTCAGCAGCCTTGGGTTTTGTATTTAAATGATATATTGCTTGAAGGACAAACTGAACAAAGTGAACTGGAACCATTCATAGAGACGTAGCTGCCTAGAGGGGCTCCTTTTTCTGTCGTGTTTTCCTCTTTTCCCCTGGGGAGGGACAGGCTTCCCCACAGTTTTCCCTGAGCAATGTATCCCGCCCCCACACAAAAACAAACAAACAGCCATAACACCCTCAACTCCCGCACAAGTAAGCCTGTGTGATTCATGAAGGACCCCTCGGTGTCTACACAAAGCCTCGTTTGACAGTAAGTGTGATTAGTCATGCTTCTCAGAGTGAATTATTTACGAGTCCAGTGGCAGCCTTTATGAGCAATTTTTCCACAATTTCATAGCATAATGAGCTCCTCCTTAAGTCATCCACTTAAAACACAGGACTGATGAATGAGTTCAGAATACCTATAGTGCATTGTTACAGCACGCTGGCTGCAGTCACACACCTCTTTGTGACAGGTGACTTTTTGTGTCCAGTGTGGTGTTCCGTCACGAGTACGTAAACATGAAATTAGAACCGTTTCATCTTTGTCAAGAAATGTTATTGTGCCGTAACTCTTTGAGTCATTCCTTTAAACACTCTGAGATCTTTGATCACTTTTGTAGGGTTTACCACTAGTCTGTGGGTGGCCAACACCGTCCTGCAGTTCCTGCTCGTTATTTCAGCCTTTAATTTGTTTAATGCACTAATTAGTATATGAAGATAGAGGGACTTGGGGGGAGGGGTTGATAGATGGGGGGATACAGAGAGGAAGATGGCTAGAAAACAAGGAGTTTGAGCGGTTACAGTATCTGGGAAATATCAGTCTGAGGGAAACTCATTATTGCTTTTAGTAATGAGTGATTGAATGGGCTGAGTTGGAGGGGGTCACGCATCATTTCCTGTTTGAGTTCAGTAGCAGGATGGACTCTCTGTGCATTCAGGGCTCCTGCCTTTTTACTGTGTTAAAATTGTAAGTGAAACACACCATGTGTGTGTACCTTTCAGAAAGACATAACATCTCTTTTATATGAGGTCAGTCTTCCCCGCTTTGTGGACAATACACATTTGTTATGTCCCTAATTTCAGCAAAAAAAAAAATACATTTTTTTTTTGAAAACCAGTGGCTGCGGACATACTAGCAGAACTGCTGTCTTACAAATGCAAATGAAATGGACACAAACTACAAAGAGATAACATCCACATCTGTGAGAAATAGCAGAGGGTCGCAGACTTCGGTAACAGACTCGGTCCGCTTTCTTGGCTTCAGAATTGTGTGGATTTTCTCTCTCAAATGTGATGACAGGTTCGGTATGAAATGTCCCCAGATTTGATATCCTGTTGAAAATATGGTCACCCCCCCCTTCCTCCCACATCTTCCCCTCTTACACAACGTAGCTAAAGCAGAAACAGGTTTTGCGTGTTTTATTCAGTGTGCTTGTCGTACGTAGACCCAGGAGCCACATTTTACGGCTCACCTGACGTGCGCTTGGCTCCTAACATTTTCAGTCATGTCGTTAGCGCATTAAAATCACTTCCTTTTGCTCCTGTTGCATTTTTTTTTCCAAATTAAAATGAAAGATTTTAAATACCACTGGAATGAAGCATCTGACTAAAATGAAAAGAAAACGCCTCTCAGCTCTGTGCTACGTTATATTTATTCTTCACTGGCAGATGGCATGATTTGCATGCTGATAAAGTTACATTACCTCCATCGCGAGCAGAGGTTTTCCCATTTTGACGTTAAGCCATCGTATTCCGTTACACGAATATTACAGAACTTGCTCATTAAAATGTCTGCGTTAACAGTTACTCGTTATGTTAACTCCACCCCCTTTGGAGCTTTTGGTTTTGATTATGAAAAGGTCAGGAATGGTTTGTCGGGGCGCTGGCTGAGAGGGGCGCGTTTCCTCTTTCCTGTCTCCAGGAGTGACTGGGTGACATCATATCGTGTGCTGGTGAGCAACGACAGCCACACGTGGGTCACCTTGAGGAATGGGTCGGAGGAGCTGGTGAGTGTGCCTCTCCGCAAGATGTTCAGTTTCCTTACATCATCACACAGTGCCAGAACAAAACCACTGATCATACCTTGGTAATGTGTACGCCTACCGATAAATTCCCGTTAAACTCAATTTTAACAGGACGCCCATCACTGACACAGTGATAAGCTTTTTTATGCTATTAAATTGTGAAAAGTAAAACGACACTCATCAGCACTACAAGTTGATTTGGTGAATAAATCAAAGTTGTCCACAGTTGAAAGGTCAAAGGTCAGCATGATCTTTTTCCGCATACTGATCAAGTGCACATGGTTTCTAGAGCAGCGTTAGGACAGCAGGGTGAATTCAGAGCAAGTTCAACATGTATGTGCTGCAAATTATGTTGAATTTCCGCTGTGCATTATTTGTAAAAAGTTGTCAAGTTTTGCTTTTCATTTTCCTTCTGACAAGGTTTGTTGTTGCTGGTTCCTCGAGTGTATCACCGCTGATTATTCTGGTATGCGCAGAGACGCGAATGCTGTAATCCATCTGTTATGATGCTGTAGCGCTGCGTCCAGCTGTGACGACCGGTTTGGAGTCTGTTAATTAGAGTTTGGGTCTTACCATGGCGTTGTTGGTCAGTGAACGTCAAGCGGCTCCTCGGTCCAACTGAGCAGGCTGTTACGTAAACAGCGATTCTTCTGGGACACACGAGTTTCATCCAAACTAAGCCCAGAACCACAGCTGTGTGGAGAACCTGGGCAAAGCTGTTTGCTTGATCTGGAAAGTCATATCCAATGTGCAGTTTGTTTTCTTATTCATTTATTTTCCAAACTTAAAGGAAATTACCAAAAAAAACTGTGTGCTTTTGACTTGTTATTTCACAAGACCTGTACCTTCCTGTTAGTTGAAAGGTGTTTATAAACGGTCCTGAAGATATTTAGTGTTGCTGTCAGTGTTCTGGCACTGTTTACTGAGCTGACTCGTGTTCTACCCCGTGTAGATCCTCAAAGGGAACCGGGAGAAGGAGACACCTGTGTTGAACAAGTTCCCCCTGCCCGTGGTGGCTCGGTACATCCGCGTTAACCCACGCACCTGGTACACAGGCGGCAGTGTCTGCATGCGAATGGAGATTCTGGGCTGCCCCCTGCCAGGTGAGTGGAGGCACAGGTGCTAGCATAAAGGGGGTGTGGTTTGGGGGTGAAAGGAGCATGGCTTGCGAGCTGTCTTTGAGCTCCGAGTAGTCATGAATCCTTGTCTTTTGTTCAGCATGTTTCCACCACATGAATTACATCAATTGCACATCAATCACACAACAATGACGCTTCCACTTTTGGGTGGAAATTTTATCTGGCGTTACATAACCACTGACCCTGTCTTCCAGACCCGAACAATTATTACCACAGACGGAATGAGATTACAACCACAGACAAACTTGACTTCAGGCATCACAACTACAAGGAGATGAGGCAGGTAAGTTATTCACAAAGCAAAACCTCATTTCCAGGTCCAGGTTCAGCCCTGTCTGCTTTATTTTGCAAAAACTTCCTTTGTCCTTTCTGAATTTCTGGTTAGCATAGCTGTTCAACATTTTATTTCACTTTCACCCCCAAGGCTTGTATAGAACAGGCCACGTGGCTTCTGAACAGATGTTTGCCTGTGTATAAGAACTCTAGAAAATGTAGCTTCAGGTCATCTGAGGTAAATTTGCTTATAATAATTGTTAGGTTGCATCAGACGTGTCTCTCAGTTTTTCCTCTGTCCTTTTCCATGTAAAATAAAGCCAGTGTCCAGTTTAGTTGTTGTCACTTGTGTTGCTGCATTTTGCTTATCTGCAAGGTTTCTGAAAAATCAGCCTGTCGTGCATTTTGAAGTAAGATGGCCGAGCGCCATCTCATATGGAGAAACATCTTCTTGCCTCAGCTCTGATGACATATTCTATAAAAAGACTTTTTATAAACTGACACTCCCTTAATGTGTGGTCTCTCCCCATCAGACGTCGTGAAGAAAGTTCACTTAAGTTCCCTTATTTAACTGACATTCACAAACTGACTAGATTTCGTAATTATTGATACAATTGTATAATTATATATGGTTTTCTAACGTATTACTGATTTTCAGATATGACTGCTTATGAATCCTGCACACCAGACATTTTGACATTTGTCTAAATGCTTCAAACTGCTCCTGCTCCTGATCGAAACTCCAGATAATCTTGTCCAGCCTGCGTCTGACATTTAAACTTTAAGAGATGTGGTTTTAATAATTTTGACCTGTCTTCCACTCTGCCCCCCCCCACCCAAAAGAAATAGGTCTTTGTCCAAGCATGCATCAGTACGACATATGAATACACTACAAAAACCAGGGAAGATTGTGAGTGTAAATGGAAAATTCACATGTTTTCTTTTTCTCCAAAACAAACTGTATGGTTGAGGGTGGAAAAGGAGTCTCAGATGGAGTCTTGGCATAGAGGCTAAACAAACTGCCGTGATGGGCTCTTTTTTTTCTCCCTTTGAGTTTTGGGTTCCTTCTTGACTGGTAAATGGTCTGCTGGTCTCATTTCGTGAGTGGCGCAGCACAGAACCTGGCAGACCCTGCACAACAAGACGAAGCACGGAACGGAGGCTGGCTTTTCTCCAGCTTCCAGCGTCTGATTAAAAACGGCGGCGCTGCGGAATGGAGCGGGGTGCAGGCCAAAACCTCCCGCCTGCTCTGCTCGCCGTCTCGGACCTTCTCGGGCCCGGCCCCTTGGCGGCGAGCCTCTGAGCTTCTCGAGTAACCATAGCCATGGACCAGCTCACATCCCCATGTGATCGCTGCTGTCATACCTTCGGGAGGGCTTTGTAATGGATTCTGTAACAGCCAGAGGCGTCAGAGGCTGGAAGTGCAACATTTTGGAGCGTATAAATAATTAATGATGACACTGCAGTGCTTTCTCTGTGTGGCTTCCAAAAAAACGTAGCATCAATCACAAAGCATTTCTTGTGTGACCATGCCTGTGTTTATGAATGGCAGCCTCCAGCCAAAATGTAAAATTGTAAATGCTGAGTAAGTTTGCCGCTGAAAGACAAGTAACTGTTTCACCGAGAGCTAATAATATATTGGGTTGACTGTTTTGGGGATGATCGCCTCAAGTCATCAGAAATCTGCACACGAAGTACTGTGATAATCAGCAGCGTTCGTTGCTGCGTTGCAGGAGGTGTATTGTGAAGGGTGCTAGCAGAAGGACGTTCCACAGGGTCGAATCCAGAAGCCATTTCGCAATCGCTCCTGAATTTAACTGTATATTATGCACCATTTTTCAACATTTCGGATCGGTTTGGCCGAAGTTCGGCGTTAATAAATTGCAGATGCTGGTTGTGTCTTTCCTTATCACTCAACGTTTCATGAAGGGCAGCTGGATTAATTGACATAGTTAGATCTTATTTCCAAAAGGATAAACAAGATTCCATTGTCTCATTATTGAGTAATTAATTTCCATTGCAGTGCGGTTTACTTTTGAAGTGGAACACAAACTGTTGAAATTAACGATGTTGTTTGATGTCAGTGTTTGAGTTTGGCAGTGTTCTGCATGTGCACACTGTGACATAACCCTGTGGTTAACATGAGCCATTAAAAACATTAGGAGTTCCCACTTCCAAAGCAATTTAGACCTCACTTTTGTAATTAGGTAATTTTCTGATAATTTATTTGCAGAATAATATAGGAAAGACATATTTCCATCCAAAACTACTCCTGAGACAGACAAGATGATGCTGTGAGAAGTCGCAAAGGTTCATTGGGTACCCATGTTCCAGAACTGATAATGTGCTGCTTCTTTTTTGTTTTTTTTTTTCTTTATTTTTCTCTTCAAATTGCTTTTCTGTGATTGTATTCTGTATCCTGTCCTATCTATTCTGTGTCCGGTCCGTTCTGCATCCTGTCCTGTCTGTTCTGCCTCCTGTCCTGTCTGTTCTGCATCCTGTCCTGTCTGTTCTGCATCCTGTCCTGTCTGTTCTGTGTTCTGTCCTGTTTTTTCTGCATCCTTTCCTGTCTGTTCTGCATCCTGTCCTGTCTGTTCTGCGTCCTGTCCTGTCTGTTTTGCATCCTGTCCTGTCTGTTCTGCGTCCTGTCCTGTCTTACGTAACTCACTCAGTTGAAGTCCTAATCTCTAGGGTAGTTCTCAGTCATGTTTGTGGACACTTAATCCTTTTTAATTTATTCACTGGTAACTTTCCAATTGTTTTCTGCAGCTGATGAAGGTAGTGAATGAAATGTGTCCGAACATCACAAGGATTTATAACATTGGGAAGAGTCAAAATGGGCTGAAACTGTACGCCTTTGAGATATCTGATAACCCAGGGGAGCACGAGATGGGTAAGAAAAGACTAACTGATCCAAATAAAAGGATTTTCAAATAAGATTTATGGTAATGATTTGTGTATCAATGTGCATAACACAGCAGCTGTAGAATGGTGCCTGTCAGACATTGGTTTCTATCGTGGTACTTCATATGCCGTTACAGCGTTTTCCCTTCAGAATATATTGGTGCCTCTTTCTCCCAGGTGAGCCAGAGTTCCGCTACACCGCTGGCTCCCATGGCAACGAGGTCCTGGGCCGGGAGCTGCTGTTGCTGCTAATGCAGTTCATGTGCCAAGAGTACCTGTTGGGCAACGAGCGAGTGCGCCGCCTGGTGGAGGAGACGCGCATCCACCTGCTGCCCTCCGTCAACCCCGATGGCTACGACAAGGCCTACGAAGCGGTGGGTCCTCATGCCGGGCAGATCGGTGCCTCGGCCTGTCGCTGTAGTCACGTGCCGTAAACTGGCGGTAGGGTCGCCGTGGAAACAATGCCCAGTGGAAGCGGTGGCACGCAACATTAACAGAGCGGTGCAGTTGTATCCCAGCTCAAGCATGCAGACAGCACACGGTGTTCCTTTGCTTCTTCACACACGTCCCAGTGTTGGATCGCTAAAGATCTACAGTATTGATGCTTCAATGAATAGCTGCAATTTTTTTCCCCAATGGGAAAGAAAAGGCATCATTAAAAAAAAAAAGTGACTCTCTTGTCAGTCATGACTGCTAATAACACTTAGAACATCTGTAAAGGCTTTCAGCATATCAATCCTTTAACATACCAAATCGTACCGTTTGTTTTCTGTAAGTGGTAAATTACCTGTTGAAGTATTTATTGACTTGTAATATGGACAGATAATTTTGGCTGTTTTTCATACAGGGCTGTGTTGTTATGGTTTACAGTGCGGGGACAAACCATGTTCTGGCATGTCTGGTGATCATGGACCGCTCTTGGTACCGTGAGGGGAACATGCTGACATGCCAGACGTGCTTTGAGCAGCCGAGTGAAACAGTGGCAATATTCAACTTGATTAACGAAAGCTAATAAAAGATTTTCCTCCTCTTTTTGTCGCTGTTTGTTTGCTATCACGTGGCCACCTGAGGGGTTTACCGTACTCCTTGCTGTTGGTTTTAAACCTAACAAAGTGAAAAAAATCCCCGCTGAAAGAGGTAGATAAAAATGTTTGGTCTCTTCAGTAAAGGGATTAATCTGTGCTAAATCTTTACGCTCAGATCCGTTTCCACATTATAAATGGTGTTCATATTTCAGTGACATTTACAGAGAGGCATGTATGAACAGGGGTGACTTAGTGTCAGGAAAAACAGACCAACGTCTTTATGCATGATAAACCTCAAAACAGCAGTGGCATTAACACAAGGAAAAGGGTGAAAGGGCAAAACCGCTGTTCAGATATTTACCTCCTTTGTTTTTATATGGGAATCATGAAGTACTCAAGTGATAACACAATTGTAATACAAACTTATACATCTGTACAATGTATTCTAGACAGAATAATATATAAAGGTTAAGTTGTTTTCATGCTGTATGGCATAATATTACACTGTTCCTTCTTCACGAACCGCGGAAAAACCGTCGTTGTCGTTACGCAAACCCGGAAATTCTGTGACTTGCCGCCCTGAGTGGTCTTTGTGTGTGTGTGTGTGTGTGTGTGTGTGTGTGTCGGTGACATGGTTGTCGTAGCAGCATCCCTTCAGATCAGCTTCTTTAAGGCTTCTAACAGGCCTGTTTCTTTCCGCCGTCTCCTTCTTCTCTCCTGGGATCAAAATCCGTGTTGTTTATAGCCAAATGTACGCAGGCGTATTCCGGTGAATCTAGTTGCAAGGTGTTATGAGGAGGGGGGCAGAATTAAACCATTACTCATACACACAACCATGCTGAAAAGCTAAATTGACAAAATTACAAATGTGAGCTATAAATGGATTTCCTGTGGAAGACAAAATCGTTATATGGTTCTGTTTTTCTGTACTTTGTGGGAACATCACTGAAAACATCACGCTTAAAATATAAACTGCGCACCTTTTGATGGTAATGTATTGTGTTAAGTTATGTTTTTCTGAGATCCCTTGTTTATTTGGCTAGTAGATTTGCAGGTTGCCCTCAGGTACTGGTTTCTATAGGCCATGTCTGCTTGTGGAAAGAACAGCTAAGTTAATAACGAGGAGCTTTTATTGTCATTAGGTACATATACATGTCATAACGAAATTTGTTCTCTGCATTTAAGTGGGCAGCTACACATGGTGCCCAGGGAACTAACACTGAGTGTCATGCTCAGGGACATATCTGGCTGGGTTGGGATTTGAACCAGGGACCAGGAGACTTCCCAGCCTGATGCTCTACCCATTAAGCCACCAACAGCTCTTGTGGATTTGGAAAACTAATGTGTGCTGTTTACTGGGTTAAAGTAGCTTCCTTGAGCAGACGTCTTCTCAGAGCAGCCTCGATGCCACGTACCTTAGCCATAGTGTCTTTGCTGCTCAGGGCTCCGAGCTGGGGGGCTGGTCTTTGGGCCGATGGACCCAGGACGGCGTGGATATCCACCACAACTTCCCAGACCTCAACTCCATTCTGTGGGAGATGGAGGGCAAGAAGGTCGTCTCAAGAAAGATCTTAAACCACCACATTCCTATTCCAGAGTGGTACCAGGCGAAAAACGCCTCAGTGAGTATGAGAGACCAGGACTCCATTGTTTTGTCTATATCCCAATTGTTATGTCTATATCTGCTTACAATAAAGTGAGTTTGTCATCTACACAGGTTTAAATATTAGTATTTTTAATTAACATAAATACCACTTGTACAACGAATCAGTTAATATATTACTAACAGTCAACATCATGAAAGCCTTATCACTGTTTAAGCAATATCTCCAGGTGTCCAATGCCTCGTATTAACGTAGCAGCCCCTCCGTGTGCGACAGGTTGCCATGGAAACACGGGCGCTTATAACCTGGATGGAGAAGATCCCCTTTGTTTTGGGGGGTAACCTGCAGGGTGGCGAGTTGGTGGTGACCTTCCCTTACGACAGGACTCGCTCCACCGACAGGATTCGGGAGGCCACACCCACCCCCGATGACCCCATCTTCCGTTGGCTGGCCTTTTCCTACGCCTCCACCCATCGGCTCATGTCAGACGCCAGCCGGCGCGTTTGCCACACCGTGGATTTCGCCAAGGACGACGGCACAGTCAACGGAGCGTCCTGGCACACAACAGCAGGAAGTCCGTCTGTCCGCTTTTTGTAATCGTGCTGATTGTTTCTAATTGACGTGGCAGGAACACTTGTCGTTTAAGTAAAACAGCTGACACATACGTATTATTATGCCTGCTGTAAACTATATTTATGAAAATTTGTTCCTTAACAAAAGGTACAACAGCATGTCCCATTCTGGGATTTGAAATAGCTGTTATGTGTACTTGCTCTGTATCCCTTTCAGTTTCCTCTCTCTCCTACATTTAATCCTCTGCTCACTTTTGACTTCTCTTTGTTCCACCCCATTCTATTCAAATTCTTATGTCCTTACTTAGGATTTATCGGATGCATTATTTTTTTCAGATCATGTAATGAACTCCTAAATTGGGTTTTGACCCTCTTAAAAAGACAGTTCAGACTCAGTGCCAGGATTTAATAGATCTGGGACGCTGTCTTTGAACAGCTAAAGCTTCTTAAGTATGCAGACAGGCGGGCTTGAAGGTGATGGGGTGTGGGAGCAGCGGGGAAGACGGATCATCTCTTACGTTGGAGACGCGAGGTTCTTTACGAAGCAAAAACCGGCGAGCGGGTGATGGCGGATGTTGACTCTGCTTGAAGGGGTAGCTGGGCTATTGGCAAGAAGATGCATTGCTTTGTCTCTGGCAGGTATGAATGACTTCAGCTACCTGCACACCAACTGCTTTGAGCTGTCCATGTTCGTGGGCTGTGACAAGTTCCCCCACGAGAGTGAGCTGGCACAGGAGTGGGAGAACAACCGCGAGTCGCTGCTGGTCTTCATGGAGCAGGTAGCAACAGTGGCAGTTCAGCAGGGACATGGGTGTGCATGTGGGGTCCCGACCCCTCTCTGGTCCCGAAGAGGCGCACTGCTGGGATCCTCAGGCATTCACACATGTTGGCAGAGAGCATGCCTGCTGACACAGATGCACTCTCGTGAGTGTATGTGCGCATACATAGTACGCACATATATAAATTCATAAACACGTAGAGACACGCGCAGTCATGACCACCGCTGAGCGCTTTTCACTGGTGGTCATTGTGACCTTGATCAAGGATTCCTCCCAGATTCAAAGCAACTACACTCAGAAATGTTTTGGGGAAAAAACAGCAAAGGTTTCGTACTTTGGATTTTTAAACCTGGTTGTTAAGTTTTCATTTGTCCTGCAGGGACGGCTGTCCACATGCAGTCATTCCAGGTCATTTTTAACATTCTCTGGTAGGATAAAAATGTGAGCCCAGGGGAATGCTACACGTATAGGCTGGCACGTACTCACACACACGCAAACACACACGCACCATGAAATTAGCCGTAAGAGCATGTGACAGGTTAATGTTCATCCGCTTCACTTATCTTGCTCTTTGATTTATTGCATGAAAGTGAAAAGCACAACATCTCCAGGCAAGTTGTGCATCTGCATTCCGTGAGTAAAATAAGAAGCGGACCAGACTGCCTCAGAAGAGGTTAAACATATTATTATGAGCACAGTTTAAACAAAGTGGTATGTAGACCAAGGTTGTTAATGTTTTTGTGAGCTATTTATACAGTATACAATTATCAGACGTACAGAAGATTTTAACTCAAAATGCTCTATACAGGTAGACTCCGACTTACAGTAGAGATGCGTTCTGATGACCCCATTGTAACTTGAAAATATTGTGTGTGTGTGTTTGTGTGTATATGAAGCTTAAAATATTTTTGCTGTTTTGTCGTATCGCTATCGTCATCGTAAAATCGAAAAATCGTAAGTCGAACCATCGTAACTCGAGGACCATCTGTATTTATTTCAGAATAGTTATTAATGTTCGATTGGCTTGATGAAAATAGGATACATACAAATGCAGTTTGTAATGGGTGGCGTGTCGGTGTTTACTTTATCGGTGCTTTAAAGGTATGAACATTTTAACTGGCTAAACAAAACGCAGCCCGCCAGGTAGATTCCTCATATTATTTTAGGAATGGAGACACGAACAACTGAAGGGAGGCCAGGTTTAATGCCCCGTCAGCTCAGAAAAACGATACAGCCTTTAATTTTGAAACACTCACTCGCGTCTGGAAGCTCAGTCTGATTCAATAAAACTATAATGTTGATCGAAGTGGCACGTTCTGGAAAGCTCAAACGCAGAATTGCCTGATCTACCACAAAAACCTTTTAAAATGCCTTTTTAATTCATTTTGCAGAGACCAAATTCTGTCTAATATTTACACTGTTAAGACGGAGTGCCCGGAAACGCATACTAAGAAGTAGAGACAGCGCATATGTCAGTATAACTTCAGCAGGATCAAAACATGAAAAAATAAAAGAAATAGAAATAAGAAAATCCTTTGATAATGCACAGAGCTGTCTAGCTTTTTACACAAAATGCATTACCTCGAGTTTTCGAGTTAATATTTTACTCGATAACGCCCATTTTATTCCTTCAATTTGGCAAATGATATTAATTTGATATGATTCGGTTTATGATTAGTGCAAGCATACATCAGATAACTGAAGTACTACGGCAGACAGTATTGCGTTTAAAAAGCAAGCGGCTCTGCCTGCCGTGTTTGGGCTACTGATCAGATGAAAGTGCCATCTGGTAAAGGTCCTAGTGAGTCATTTGTTTAATAACAGATCTGTTAAATGTGAGGGAAACAGTTTCATCTCCGACGGAACGTATTGGTAAACGCTGCGCTGGCCGGGCTGAGCCAAACTGGACAAGGCTGGACAGGAGGTGCGTGCCTGTGCATATGTGTCCACATGTTAACGCAGGTCTTTTAATTCTTACGCCCCCCCGCTCCCTCCTCCGTCCTCCCTCCTCCCTGCTCCAGGTACATCGTGGGATTAAAGGCGTGGTGAGGGACACGCAGGGCCGAGGCGTTCCGAACGCTGTTATCTCCATAGAGGGGATCAATCACGATGTTCGCACAGGTCAGTCGTGGAAAATCACGCCACTCAGTCTCGGATATTTTTCTCGGAATTATTATTATTATTATGATTATTATTATTATTATTATTATTATTATTATTATTACTATTTCACGTACACTGTTGCTTTGCCAATGACACATATTTGTTTAAGCAAAGGCAGTGTTTTTGTTCTAGAAAACACGGTTGCCTATTGTTCTTCAGCGGCGTTATTGCGTTTTCTGCGTGTTTAGCACGGATGCACTGTTAATTCTGGTTCCTTCGGCGCATCGTGCAGAGAAAATTATGTAATAATCCCAAAATACAAAAGAGCCAAACAACGAATTGTTTACAGTGCGTTTCTCCTTTGTCTAAACTTCATTTAAAAGCGACAAACTTATGTAAATCTAAGCACAATGCTGATTTCGTGCCAGTGTTTTCTGTGAACACCTTGTACACAGACACACACACATGTACACATACGCTCGCGCGCCGCGCGACCCACTGCCGCGTGTGCAAAGATAATGTGTGGGTGTTAAAGAGATTTTTGAGCAGCCAAGCAGATTTTTGTCTCTAGATTAAAGTGGAGGTCGGTGTCCTCGCTCGGATAGGAATCAAGGCGCCAGTTCACACTCGATAAGAAATCTCTATTAATAACATTGTTTGACAAGTTTCTTGTAAGATGCAGCCGTGAATAGAAAAAAAATTATCAGCCGCAGAACAAGCAGTGTCATTAGACGGCATTCCTTGGATGCGCCGTGTCCTCTCCTGCCTTGAACTGTTTTATAACTGACTGGATATTTCTGATGAACAGCAGCCGGTGCTGATATTTAACGACACTTAAGCCTAGTTCCACGCTGTCGGTTGCGTTACGTTTTATTGTAACCTTTGACCTTAATATAGAGAATAAGATGCATGGAACATCACATCGCACCAGCCAAACAAGGTTTTGGCACCAGATTTTATGGAAACGTTATAAAGTCTGGCCAGTAACAAAGCACTTATTAGGATTCTCTCGAAATTTCTGGAATGATTAATGGCTTCAATTTGCATGCAAATGTGGGTGAAAATTACATCGCCACTGCCATGTTTGGCTGTGTGCAAAAATCCCACGGCCACTTGTGACTTAACAGCCCGTTTTGGTGGTTAAAACGCGTTTCTAAAAGCCAGTGTTTAAATCGCATCACGTTTCCCGCAGACTTTGAGACGTGCCCTGCTGACTGTTGGGCGTCTTGTAATGCCTTTCACAGGAATGGAGTTGCTCTCATCCACTTTAACGGAAATCTCTGGAAATTAAGTTTTGGATTTAATATAGATTCCCATCTGCATCTTATAACACCGGAGGACCAGGACTCTGGTGGACGTTGCATGAGTCATTAGAAAAGGAAATGTGTATAGGCATTCAGCCAAAGCACAGCCTTGTAAGGACAGGCTCCAGAACCTTCTATAGATGTTTACATCCAGCCCGGAAAGTCTGGTTCCCCATGACCCCAACAAAAATAAAGGGTTTGACATGTAGTAACACATTTTTCTTTGAGAAGTTTTAATTGGGTAAGAAGCATTTTAATGTTCTTGTGAATGCCTAGCTTATCCTGCTCACTGTGATGTAATTACTTATTTACAATAATAGTCTCTCGCTGCCTATTAAAACGTTTCCTCACCAGGTCTGCCAGGTGAGTATCAGAGCCCAAGAAAATGAGTAAAAATACACAAAATGGGTCCTTTGAGAGCCGTTTGGGTGATGGTAAAAATAGCAGCTTGAGGCAGGTGTTAGCAAAACTCACTGTAGTGGTGCATATGCGCGCGTGCGTGTGAATATGTAGCATCTGTCCAGTTACTCCCACTTTGTGCGAAAGATAAAGTCAATTATTAAATTATGAGTCATAAAGTTTGCTGTCAAAAGGACTTTTTGGTTTATTATGGTCCCCTGAGGCCAGCGGTTAATCTGTCTTCTTCTTTTTTTCATTCGCTCACAATGAGAAAATCCTGGCTACGTGGAGCAAGGAGGCTGACGGCTGAAGTGCAGTCAAAATCACTCATTTCTCTGTGTTGCCATGTCAACCTCACGAGAAATCGTTGTGCCACGTGTCAGACAAATTGGAAAATGAAAGACGTACAGGTGAATCGGTCTTGAATAAAAAGGTGCTGCCATGTGGAATGCAGATATGCTCTATTTTGGGCCAAATACTAATAATAAAGGCTGAGAGGAATGAAATGGTCTGGACGTTTTTGCAGTTCCATTTTGCAAGGATCACTGTTTTGCTTTGATACTTGTCTCTAACATTCGAGAAACAAGTCGTACTTTCTCTGGTTACAGGGAATGTGGATTTTAGACTACAGAGACAGAGTGAATTATTTCTCATAAGATCAGTGATCTCCACATTTCACAACTTCATTGCTACGCAGTTTTGTGTGAAATTCACATTCTGTAATTCAGCAAAAAAGAGACTTCAGTTAAACGTCGTTGCAGAGATATCCTAATGGAATGCAAGGCAGCTGTGACAATTCAAATGTTCCTACAGGGAGGTAATTCACATTACGATATGTGTGCTTTATTGCAGTTTAGAAACACCAGTTTGATTTACTTAAATAGTCTTTAAACCCTGTTTTTAAACCATGATCGTTGGTAGGGACCCTTTCTTTAAACATTTCCTTTGTGCAGAACTAATATCCCTGGCACAGATCATTAGGACTGGCGCATTTGTATGGAGTGTTTAGACTGAAATAGATCCAGCTCACGTCATTCAGGACACGTTAGGAACTCAGTCCATTTGCCACAGACTGATCAGGCGTGTCAAGGTTTTCCTGTGACTTATGTGACCCCCCCCACCGTCCCCCAGAGAGTAGAGATGGGTAAATTCAGCATGACAACACACTGTGCTGTTTTTTGCGTTCCAGGGATGAAAGAAGGGGATGGTAATTGAGCGTTCCCTTGTCCCTCTGCTGTCATTTTCTGTCACCTTGAGTGGATGTCTCTTTTGTTTCCGCTGTCGCTTCTGTTCCCACGACTTTTTTTTTACCTGATGTGTAGTTCCTCGTGTGGCGTGATTTACTTCCACGGGATTCATATCAGCTGCCGAGGTTTCCAGCATGTGGCCACTGGACACTCACAGTGACGTCACCCGTGGTGCAGAGTGGTTGGGGGTGATGAGGAAACAGTGGGGGGGGGGGTGCTTGGTGGGCATCTAATCACACATGCACCCTAACCACATAGAACCGAAATAACTTAGGACGGTCGTGTCTGTTTCGTTTTGCTACAGGTCCGTCAAAAGTTAGCAAGTGTGGACTTTGCAGAACGTTGTGTTTCTCAACTGCTCTGAAAAGAATGTGCATTTTTTTTCATGAGAATACTTTACAGGTCGTGTAAAAATGCAGCACGCTGTAGCATCGCGTATGCACGCATTTTCAGTGGCAGTCTTTGGGTTTGGTGTCACATTGGTAGTTCAGGGGGAGAATCCTCCCCTGACATGCATGCTAAGGGTTTTGCTTCTGGCTAATGCAGTGTCTCCTCAGCAATGGAGAAATAGCCCTTACAGCCTTTTGTGTGTCCTGTGAAGCAGTGGGGACCAAGCACTGTGCTTTGCTAGCCCTTCTGCCCCCCGCCTCCCAGTATGAGTGAGACTCGCTCAGATATCCTGAATATCAGAGCAGCCCAGGATTCCGAATCTGTTCTAAACGGATCACGTTCTCCAAAGCTGACTCAACCACAGCGCACATCATCACCGTCTCTTGAAACTCGCTCTGCTGCCAGCCACATCGTTTCATTGTTTACTAATATTTGCTCATAAGGCTGCAAAAGAACAGACTGGAGGGCTTTTTCACACCTGAAAAGGTACACTTATGTTCAGGGGGAAAGCTCTCTGCAGAAATCTCTTTAAAAAAATATAGCAATTTATAATGACATAGTTGTCTCTGATAATGGTAGAACAGTGATATGCTTGTACTAGCAATCATGCATGTTCAAAAATTTATAGGGAAGGTCGTGTTGGTGAAAAAATGTGATACAATGAATGAAGCTGCAATCCAGTTTAAAGTGTGTTAAAACAGGCCCCATTATAAAATATCTTGTGATGTCATACTTTCAAACCATCCAAGCTATGTAATCTAGCATAAGCGTTGTAATGTGATGATTTTTGTCCACGACATCTAAAATTCTAGTTATGGATTTTACACAATTTCTGCCATTATAATCACGACTGAATAACCACCTGTAAAATATTACAGTATATTACTGTGGTTGTTAATGTGCTTACACCAGTTGTCTGGTATGAACAGAATTTAAATACTTTGGCTGAATATATAGTTTTTTTTTTTATTTCCCACATTCCAAATAGTCTAACTGTTGAGTCTCAGAGGTGGAGCCTAACCCTGCCAATAGAAGTTATAATGCAGGACTCGCTGTGTACCACCTGTCCGACACAAGACACACCCATACAGAAACAGTCAGGATGCTGTAGAGCTGCTGGTTTATCAGAGCCGCGAGAAGAAAGCAGGACAGTTGGAGAAGACATGGAAGAACTAGAAACTTCACACACACAGCTAAGGTCATCTCACTAACCCTAACAGTATAACATTCTGAGCCTGTTTCACACACTGTTAAGCACATAAGGAGAATGGAAGGTTAGATACAAAATCATCTCGAAGTTGAATCACGTCAATTGGACCTCATTCTTCTTTATAGGAACGTTTCACTACTCATCCAAGTAGCTTCTTCAGCCTGAAGCTGTCAGGCTGAAGAAGCTACTTGGATGATTAGTGAAATGTTTCAGTCGAGAAGAAAGAAGTTCAGTTGACATGATTCAACTTCCAGACAGCTCCACCTGGATGACTGAGAGAATCTTCATTGACGTTAGGTATGAAATTGATTGCTGATGGTCCAGTCAGTGTTGGCATGTCATGGTGTCTTCTCTGACTGCTGCTGTGTCACTTGATCAGTGGCGGATGGAGATTATTGGCGCCTGCTGAACCCTGGCGAGTACAAGGTCATCGCCAGGGCGGAGGGCTACACGGCAACTAGCAAGGTGTGCGAGGTGGACTATGACATGGGCGCCACCAACTGCGACTTCATCATGACCCGCACCAACATGTCCCGCATAAAGGAGATCATGGAGAAGTTCGGGAAGCAGCCCATGAAGTTGGCTGTGAGGCCTTCTCAGCGCCGTCTGCTGCATCGACGCCGTGGGACATAGGACGTATCGTCCAGGTGGAAACAAAACACGGAAGACCTTGGAGCAAACGTGTCTCACTTTCCCTTTTAACACCATGATGGTGGGACGTACTTTGTGCAGTACGGTCGTGGCCAGATCTACCGCCACCTGCATGGCCTTGAAAGCAATCCAAACTGTGACTGTGAGCCCGCCGTTTTCTTAATTTAAATGTTTTTCCTTTGAAAAGTTAATTTCACGGTATTCTTTGATAGCCATGACAACGACAAAGAAGTCCATATGGGGTGGTTGGAATTGTTGTAGTTCAATTCAGTTCAATTTTCAATTCAATTTATTTTTATATAGTGCCTTTTACAACAATGTGCCTCAAAATTTTCAGTGTTGCTACAAAAAAGGAAACGCACCTTCTGAAAAGATGTAAAATTGCTCCAATATTATTCAATTCAATTAATTTTTATATACACATCAGAGCGCTATATTTTGAAGTGTAGAACATGATACACACTTCTTGTACAATACTTTACATGTGTTACTGCTATAGTTATATAAAGACTAATGGTAGCAGGTCCTTAGCTTGGCTTCAGCCAGATCATCATCATGACTTTGCAGTTGAGAGTACGGCACTGAAGGTTCACATACAGCTTGGGCTATAGCAGCTCTGACAGCACTTTGATTGACACGTGCTGAATGACCCCCTTCCCCGTCCCATTTGGCATGTTTTTAATGCTCTTGGTAGCATTTACACACATTTTTAATACATCTGCTCTACAGTGAGCTGAGATGAAATCGTAGTTTGTACAGCACAAATGATCTTCGAGCGATTTGTAATCTTTTGCGCGTTACTGAAAAATCTCAGCATCTCTTTCCCTGGATGTTTCAGCTACCGTGCTAGGAAAAGCATGTTTCTTTATTCAAAATCTATACCCCCCATCCTGCCAACCACCACAAATTTCTACCAATTATTGTTCTTCCAGAGAGCTAATCGTGTTGCATCTAAGATAAGAATTAGGATGCCTGATGTCTTGTTTACTTGGTCTTCTCAACGTATTGCTCAAAATTTAATTGATCATATTTAAATGTCAGTTTGCTATGTCATGTGTCTGCTGTTCAATACACAACTTAATTTATGTTTATAATATAAATGTAAGTCTGTATTACTTATGTAAAATAAATTTACATTGTTACGTTAATGGTTCCAAGTCTTAAATAAATCATAGCATGTAGTTACGTGCATGTATTTAAGAGTGTAATGTGTGCTCTGTGTTTATTTGTACCTGTATTATTTTACCTTTAGTGGATGACTTACATTATTTTTGGAAGCTGGTATATCTCCACTGTGGTGTTTTCTCCTTTAAGTGTGTATGTGTGTGTGTGTGTATGTGTGTGTGTGTGTGTGTGTGTGTGTGTGTGTGTGTGTGTGAGCATACCCCAATGTTTACAACCACTCTTACTGTAGTTTATACCCTGCATCTCTGATGTTAAGAGCACTGTTGTTTTTAACATGTCCTTTCTCTTTCACCTGAGGTCTGATTGTACACCCCTAAATGGCTGCGTTGCCAGACAGCACCTGCTGTAAGCAGCCAGGTCTTCTTCATTGCCTTTGGTGTTGATAAGCAGGCATACCTAGAACAACAAAAGGGAATTCGTAATTAGGGGCACGCGTGACTTTTTAGTCTTTCTGTTTGGTTTGTGGGATGCACCGCATAGTCCTTACTCCTCTTCCTCACTCAGACTCTAGGGGCGTGAAGTTCCTGCAAAGGCTCTGCTGTGATCTGCCTGGGATTTAAAAGCCTGTTACTCCAGTCACATTATAGAGAGGTATATGGTGAATGGTATATGGTGAATGCTGACCCGTTGTTTTTTACCTCATCTTAGTTGGACTGGGTTAAAAGTGAGGCCAAGGTTTGAATTCTGCACGTATGGATCGTTGGATGGAAGGTACAGGATGTGTGCAGATGTGTTGCATTTCAGTGGTTATTCGTGCTTTCCTGAACCAGATTACGATTATGACTTTAGCTCTGGCGAATGTGATTCTGCTGTGTCAGATGCTTTCTAAAATATTTGGCTCTTCCGGAGGAAAATCGTGCAATTTCTTGCTGCCTGGCCACATGACTTGCAGACTTAATTGTGCCTCTGTTGCATTTTCGATGTCCCTGTGATCCTCTTCTGGCTTTCTGATGTTTGAACATCTGGCTATCGTCTTGCTCTCTTTTGACGTCTATGAGAGCGAGTCTGATTAGAGAAGGCCATCGTTGGGTAGCACATGTGAACAGGCTACGTGTTTCCATTTAATTTGTGATGACATGTGTTCTGAATTTCTCTAACATGAAAACAGTGGTTTATGTTTAGCGTTTAGTAATCCGATGGTAACTCGAGAGGGGATAACAGTACACAGGGCCATTGTAAGGGGGGGTGAGGGGGCAATGTAACAATAAGAGGAAGTGGACCTACTGGAGACGATCTGAGGAAATTGTACCTGATGAACTGATGAGAAAAAGGATGACCCTCTAACAGGAGAGCCCTGAGTGAGTCTGAAGGCTGGACAGGAACTATTCAATATGCTAGGGACTATATGTCAGGCTGAAGAAGCTACTATATTATACTGTATAATATGCCAGGTATTTTTGTGAGAAGGCTCAAGGTGAGCTTTTGTCTGGTGGTCTGGGTTTTGCCAACAGACCTGCCTGATTCACACCACTGGATGCAGTCAAAGAATGGCATGAGTGAGGGTGCAGTGTGCTGAGATTTGCAGGAGGGGGCGCCCGTCTCAGGGCTGCTGTTGTAATGCCATGCAGATGTCAGGAAAGATGGATGAAGCCCCCCACCCCAAAAGCAGTTCAAAGGACAGTGAGCCCTCAGAAGTTTGTCCAGCCTTTGAAGAGAACATGTGTCTGTTAATGTTCCCACAAATGCATGGCTGCCCTCAGAATTGCCTGATCCGTTTGTGTTGATATAATAGATTAGATACATGCGCATCAGCTGATGGCCATCAAACAGGAGGTGGGGGGGGTTACACTGTAGATGGAGAGATGAACAGAATGATACAGATCTTCGAGAAGTTCATTCTGAAATACAAGAACAAATAAGTGAGAGAGAGAGTAGGGAATAGAGAGAAACCGGAAGTAATAACATTCCAGAATTATTAAAAATATTCCGCATTTGGGACACTCAGTCAAAAAGCATATTTTAAACATATCTAATCAAATTTTGAAAGAAAACTGTTGTACTATCTGGACATTTGAATCATCAGTGTTGGTGTTTTACAATGTTTACTGCAATGTGCTAGAAACTTGGATATCTAGGTTTAGTGAAATGCAAATTGAAGTTAGAAGAAGTTATGCAGTGGCTTAACAGCACGTTATGAATTTAAACATTTTTTACTTGGTTTCATTTTTTGGGCTTGCCATCACCAACCACATTCTGAGCACTTTCTGTTATCTCTCAATATATATTTATATATAGTAAAATGGTCACTGCAGATTTCAGTGAACCTAAAGCAAGTCACCTCTAATTGTGAACAATCCTTTTCCACCTTCTAATAAGATTATAATATCCTCATTAGGACACAAAATTGTAACAGTATTGTTCACAAACACATGCATCCTAGAATGCTTCAAAGTGTGTGTGTGTGTGTGTGTGTGTGTGTGTGTGTAAACTTTAACCCTCACATGCCACATCTGCTACCGCAACATTTAAACATGGTCTGACCTCGCTGCTTTCAGACTGGACACCTGGGATGTGTTACTGAAAATTTTTGGTATGGCTGACAAAATATGGTGTTAATATTTATGGTCTGGAAAAGTGAAAATCTGGAATGTGAGTGTGGGTATAATGATGTGTGGGTGTATTTGTGCCACTGTTACTATGGCAAAGTGTGAGCTGAGAGGAAAAAATGGGAAAGGGACGATTCTTTGGCTTAGGATTCCCAACAAGGATGACAAGGGTCCTGATTCAAACGTACAAATCTTTCAATGGAAAAGTGAGCAAAAGGTCATCTTTGAACCCGTATCTTTAGTGGACAAAAGTGAATGGAAAAGCAGTGCTGTTAAACTGGCTACTTCTAAGAACAAGCTTGATCGTTCATCTTCTGGTGCTTTTGTTTTGCGGTTTGATTTCCTGCACACTCATTTTTCACACCTTTTTTGTAACACCTTCTCCAAGCAATTTTAGATTCATTGTGAGAAATTAATGATAGGATTATGAGGAAAGGGGGTCAGGAAGCAGCAGATCTTCAGAAATGCCTGGTTTAATTCATTTGATCCCACTGAGCTGGATTGGGGTCCTCAGCGGCATGCCAGGGTCATTCATGAAGTTAGAAAGTAATTACGCGACGCCTCATCTTTCAAAAAAGTTGGGAGGTCCAAGTAAGAACATTTTCCAATGTTAAAAGTGTTCCTCTGAGATATTTTACTTTTTGAAAATGTGAATGGGCCTACAGTTACACAACAAAGTGCTTCACAAAAACTTCTGAGCCAAGTCTCCTAGGTTGCTAGGTTGCAAACACACAAACAAAAAATGTGTAAAAAACCTTTGGACAGCAGCAAAGTGGAAAAAAAAGTGGGACCAAACAGCTTGTCCTCATGAAGGACCTTGAAGGGAATTCAAACTGAAAACTCTCTCCCAAATGTCAAAACAAACTAGACAGCTAACGCACATAACCGAACTGCCCTCAACAGTTCGCTAATTAATTCCACTGACAACTATGAGGATGAGAGATGTCTTTATCTGTGACAGTTAGCCTCTTTCTGAAGCAGACCAAAAGCATAACTGGAATGCGAGGACACTGGCCTCTGGAATCACATTCACGCGTAGCTCAGAGTCCTGTTGTCTTTCGCCGTTTCGTCCCCGGAAGCATGTTGGTGTTTCCGATGGCAGACAGTCTACATCTCATGTCTTTTTTCCTCAATAATTTCTCTCTGTCCAATCCCAGACTCCCGACTGTGACATTCTTCTGTTACTGGGGTGAATGAGCAGCAAACGGCCATATTATTTTTTAATCGTGCTGTCGTAATTCCTAAGAAGGATGAGCATCGGTGTCTGGTTTCCACTGTAGACATCTTTGCTGAATATACTAAAGATTATTAAAATTTTTACAAAGCATGAGATGGAAAAATTACACCAGAAAGCCTGAGAACAGGCAGAGGAAAGTGCTACATGATGGACAACGATTTTGCTCTAAACACTGCTATTTGTGTTAAATGTCAGAGCTCTTGGCTTGGACAAAGAACACGACATTATCATGGAGCATTATGCCCCATGTGGATTTACAGTGCAGTACGCAGGTGCAGTGCTGTCAGGCAGGCAGTGAAACATGCCTACTTTGGAAACAACAAAGGCGTATATTTGAGAGACAGAGAGGACACATCCCCTCCAACGTTGAGATTGGGGGGGAGATATTCTGACCCCCCCCCCCCCCATATTAATATGAAACCTATGCCTCTGGGAAGGCCTAGTATGATTGTGAATGATCTTAAATTGTCAGGATTTAATTGCCTTTTAAAAATTTTATTTGCAAGGTAAATAAAGACAGGGGTGTGAAAACAGGACATAGAAGTCTACTTTGAAAAGGACCCTGATGAAAGCAGAAGAACTAAGATATCTAAACTGGATATGGGAAAAAAACACATAAACTGGGAACATGATGGATGAAAGAGAGCTAAAGTATAACAAAGAAACCAGAGAAATTTTCATCTTAAATATAACATAATTTATTCTAAATATACAATAATAATACAATAAATACATTTAGCAAAATTCAACAATACTTGCTTTTAACAAAAATATAAAATAAAACTCTATCTTGTACATAACTTCACATTTGAACACAAATTTACCAATATAATGAGTTTTTGTGTGTGAATTTGTAATCAAAAGATTTAGGAATCAAAAATCTCCATTATGCTGAAAGTACAGGACACAAAAATGTTATTATAGGGGCTCTTTTCATGAAAAATAAATAACATTTGGTTTCCTTATTACACATATGCAATATATGTATTAAAATTACCTATATATCAAACTAGTACTCTGCACACATCTTTCTTATCTTATTTTAGGGTGGTTTCTGTACCTATGGCAGTATCATACAAGTCATTGTTATCTGAAATCTGTTCAATTTCTTTTTAAATAAAGTAAGTTTAAGTAAATTTGGCATCACGTATTACTCCTGTCCTCGCTGAGCAAAACAATGTATAGTTTTACTTACTATTTACTTTCATAAAATCATCACACAAGAAAAAGTGACAAACTGAAATGTACCTTGAAATATTGAAATATTAAAATTGCATTTGTAAGCCACATTCTAAAAACACTTGTTATAAAGTTTTTAGCTTTGAATTACATTTAAAGAATAACACACAAACGCACAAACTTGAAATCAGTTTGCTAAAATGTCAGACGTATCCACCAGTTAGTGCCGTTTTATGCAGTTTTTCTAATAATAACAATTTGTGTCTTTGTTTTTACAGCTGTAAAGCACGTATGTCCACAGATGTTTTATTTTAGTGCAAACGGCAGTATGTAATCCTCAGATGAGTGGAGAATGACCCTGTATGGACACTGAATCCTGCAGGACATAGTTGGGTGAGAGGCAGTAAGACTCTTCCTCCAGTAACCCCTTACGTATCCCACAATTCTTTACTGGAGAAACCCATGTTGCTGACATTTCTTACTGTACTGACAAGGAAGTATGTCACTACTGTGATGACATTTGAGGTATATATTTGGTTTTCTTCTGCAGAAACTTGTACCTAACTCTGTTCAAATTACTTTTGCAAAACACAGAAATCAGCACAGATTAACGGAGCAGCCTTTTGAAAGTCACATGAAATGTGATTTTTGTCTAGCTCGTGCAAATAACGGCTGATGAGGGATTTGCGTGTTTTGCGCTAATCACAAATGATCTCTTTTTTTTTTTTTAAGAAAAGGAAACCAGAATGCCCAACGACATGCTAAAACTTGCGGCGGCGCTTCCCCTTGCTGCTAATTAATTAAGCACTCCTTCTCAAGGCAGCTGCTCAGAAAACATGCTATGTTTTCAAACAAGATTTTTTCGTTCCATGTATTTCTGTCAAACTGAACAGTCAAAGATTAGCCAATGAACAATGTGGAATAAAAAAACCAATGTAGAAGTGAAACATCTTTCTAGATACGTTTTTTGACTTTATACTTTATTGTGGTGAAGAAGGATCTGAGCCGAAAGGCGAAGCTCTCGGTTTGCCGCTCAATCAACGTTCCTGCTCTCAACTATGGTCATGAGCTTTGGGTCGTGACTGAAAGAACGAGGTCTCAGATACAAGTGGCCGAAATTAGTTTCCTCAGCAGGGTGGCCAGGCACACCCTTAGAGATAGGGTGAGGAGCTCGGTCACCAGGGAGGAGCTTGGAGTAGAGCCACTGCTCGTCCACAATCGAGAGGAACCAGTTGAGGTGGCTCAGGCGTCTATTTCGGATGCCTTCAGGATGCCTCACTGGGGAGGCGTTCCTGACATGTCCCACCAGGAGGAGGCCCCGGGGAAGACCCAGGACACATTGGAGGGACTATGTCTCCCGACTGGCCTGGGAATGCTTTGGTGTTTCCCAGAAGAGCTGGAGGAGGTGTCTGGGGAGAGGAAAGTCTGGGCATCTCTGCTTAGACTGCTGACCCCATGACCTGGCCCAGGATAAGCAGTAGATGATGGATGGATGGATGGAGTTTATACTATATAAACTGTAGTATATTTTCAGAAGAGCTCATTTATAAGACAAAACACTGCATCATCTGTCTGTGTCTTGCAATGTTGCACATTAACCTTCACGAAAACTCTTCAGATGTTTGGTTAAGTCTGTCCCCGAGTGGTGAGACCACAGGTGTGAAATCACATGGAACAGCAGTCCCGATTGGCTGTGATGAGCTCTTTGCTGTAATTAAAAAAGATCGTCAGAAGGAAGGGCCGATCCGGTGGGGTAATCATATGGAAGACGGAACTGAGGAGCGCGGTGGCAGTCTCAGCTCCGGGGGGGGGAGGGGGGAGTTAGGGTGAGGGCACTTTCTCATTAAACGATATAAATAACCGTGTGACGTTCTGCAGTTTATGTGTCACGTTTGCTATCTTTGTTTCACAGGGCTAGCACAGATCCCTGTGAATTATAACCGTAATTCAAACATCAGGTGACCAGCTGCCACACGGGCACACGGTGGGCGAACACACTCTGGCAGCTTCTACCCAAAGCAGTAAGCTGATTTGGGAGCGTTTCTGAGGCTCAGCTGACAAAAAATGGTTGGGCCAAGGTAGGGGAAATCAGAAGAGTACAACGATAACTAAGAGATTATCTGAGGTCGGGTATAAAAATTCTGAAGAAACAGCAGCTACTTTAAGTACCTATATTTAATGCCTACACCTTGTCAGTGCATTGTTTCTGAATAATCAGAAGTTGCATTCTCTCTAAGGATCACCCAGCAGCATAATCATTAGTATACGACCTTTACTTGCCTTCCAAACTGAATTAATTGCACACATATATAATGGTCATACGACCTAATTAAGACAGACTACAGATCTGCTTATAAAAAGGCTCCTTCACTTTGTTTTAACATTTAGGGTGGAGACTATTATATATTATTGTAACCCCTCCAAGGTACGGTACAGACTGACACAAATTATTAATGGAACTAGAGGAACGTCATGCACGAGAAAAACTCTTCTGTCTCCATCTGCCCTACAGCTACTCTGATCTGCTTACATTAAATGAGCATCCTACCGACTTAAATTCTGTATTTCAAACTGTGAATTCTGTACCACCGACTCCAGTCAATGTGCAACGTTTGGTGGCAGTTAAGATTGAGCCCTGAGTTTTTGTGAGTAATGAAAGGTAAATGCAGAGCATTGCACTGCCAGGTCAGGTAGCAGACAGGCAAACGGCACTAGCGGTATGCTTACAGGTGCCATGGTAACCCCTTTGTCTGACAAGGCCTGTCAAAAAGTGCTGATCTTCCCCCCACTACTTCTCGCTGCCTAATCTGCACGTCTCGTTGTGATATCTAGGTTATCTACATTCTGCCGGCAGCTACACTCGTGCGCCGCTGAGGCCGTCCTGCTGCGGGACGAAATCGCAATTCGAGCACGAAACGCATTTTCGGAGGCGCACTGGCCTGGCGCAACATGACAGACGATCGGCCGGTGCAGCAGAATCGCTCACTGCACATTTACAACAAATCAAAGATTAAACAGGGAGCGAGGAAGTCATCAGCTCCACACCATGAGCTCTGTGGTTCAGGCATCAGACATATTCAGCTGTATAAGAGGTGACCCTCCAGTGCACTCTGTAGCATCTTCTACAGCAAGATCTGAAGTATGGTCTGCAGTGCGCCCTTAAGCAAACTGTTCAGCATATAGAACTGTATAGTCTAGTCTGCTTTACAACATACTGTATAGAACAATCAAAGGTAAGCTAGTGTTGGCTAGAGCTTACTGTATAGTGTACTGTGGCCTAAAGTGTGCCCTAGAGCATACTGTATAGTGTACTGTGGCCTAAAGTATAGTCTAAAGTGTGCCCTAAGACATACTGTACAGTCCAGGACAGCTTTGTTATTTCTGAGCCCCCACTCACTTCTGGAGGCCCTCCCATCAGCCATAGATGTTTTATTACTTCCAGTAAAAAACTGGTTAGTTAAGGTATATTGAGAGATTTCCTTCTGCATAATATGAAGTACACTCTACAGTGTGCCCTAGAGTACACTCTATGGAAATTATACTCCAAGGCATAATCTAAACTATACTCAACAAAATGTTGAAGCACACTAGAAAAGCACACTTAAGCACACTGCATAATCTGCTGTACAGCGTACAATAGAGATTCTCTGAAGGAAATCTCATTTAAGAGGCTCTATCTATCGCACACACACACACATACACACACACACACACACACACACAACTTGAACAAGCTAAAGAGACTCATACTGTGTGTTAATTGACAAACTGGAAGGAGCAGCACATCTGGTGTTTCATTCAATATCTTACAGGGTTTGTACTTCTACATTTTGGAAATGTGACTATAGTTTACCAATGCTTTGCATCTGGCTGATAAGTTATTGTCATGAGATCATCACCAAGGTGTTGGCATGCTCTGCAAATGTAGGGAATTTATAATTCTTCCTTAATAATGACTGGAATCTTTTGATTACACCAATAACTTATATCTGATAACACATTTAATTGCATTTAAAAAAAAACTTATGAAAACATGGCTGTTTGAAACTTCTCCCAGCATGTTTTGTTAAAGCAATTCTGTGTCACCAAATATTTTCATTAGCTGAATTTTTAAAAGGTATAAACACAGGCCCTTCGGGTATCTATGACGGAAAGACAAAACTGAGAAAGTACTACGTAAAACGTGACTTCTGCACAAAGCCAAGTAGGTTTATAGACAAAGGCGCGCCATTTGAAGACCGCGCTCTATGCTGCGGAAACTAGTTGAGGCATTTCCTGTCGTTGATGCTACACGTCATTACGCAACCTGAGGGGCTGACTTAAGCAGCAAGAACAGCTCAGCCCAAAGACAGAGAGAGAAACAGACAGACAAAAAGACAGACAGGCAGACAGGCAGACAGACAGAGAGAGAGACAGACAGTCAGAAAGACAGACAGGCAGACAGAGAGAGAGAGAGACAGACAGACAAAGAGAGCAAGAGAGACAGAAAGAGAGACAGAGGGAGAGAGATTTCTTTCAAAATTGTATTTTGATAAAACAAATAGGGTAATAAAATCACATTCTGCCCAGGTGGGAAACTGGCTCGGACATTTCAGAGGGCACAGGGAGAGCTCCACTGAGAGGGCACAGGGAGAGCTCCACTGAGAGGGCACAGGGAGAGCTCCACTGAGACAGGTGTGATGAGGCAACATTCTAGTCAAATTGTACCCTTGGACGATGATATACGTGCTCCTCGAATTGGGTTTGTTGAGTCTTAAAGACACGTCAGAGTGAGAAAGGATGATGATAGGAAACTCTTTTGTTGTCCCACACTATTCCATCTGAATGCTTCACCTGGCCACAAAGCTCTGGTTAATGTTAAGATGCTATTATTATTACCTAATATAAGGTGAAATGTTATTTTTTATTTATGGTTTTTTACTTGCTCTTGCATAGGTTCACCTCACGGAGTGAAAAAAAAAATGGGAATCAGGACACTCGTCTCCGTGTCACTGCAGAAGAAGCCAAGTTTGACACAAGAACTGTGAAAGCTGGCTTATCTTGACATTTCTTAGCGCTCCAGTCATTTTCTTAGATGACTATCCAGGTCATGAAGACACATTAATTTGTGTCAAAGTGAAACAATCACTTCTCTAAATATGGCGAGGTTATTCGATGATGAAGTAGATCTGGTCGCAAGTAATCACACGGCGGTCTAAACAGACCTCTGTGGTAGATCAGGAAATATGTTCATATGTTCATGGTCTTCTGAACCCATCGACACCATTGTGGCAACAGAACCTTGGTGAGGAACATTCTGGAACCGGAACCAGAAAAAGTTCTGGAACTGGGTGGGAACACTGCGCGATTCTTCTGGTGAGCATTCTGTTCACGAACGTTCTCTGCACAAGACGCTGGAACGTGTAGCCTCATATGGACAATAGATGTTCATCTCCCCACCCCCATTGCTGCACTTCCACATGCCACTCCCCCCTACCCACCCCGCCTTGTCACTACGGCCCGGTTCCTCTCACTCCGTCGTCTGCACGACGTGGTTCCGCCCGTTCTCCTGCCGCAGTCCCGACGAGTTCAGCGAGCTGCGCTTCAGCATGCGGTTGATGATGTCGCTGCACGTCTTCCGGTACTGGTGCCGAAGCAGGGAGTAAGCAAACGGGTCGCAGGCGGCCTTGCTGTAGGCCAAGCATTTGGAGATGAGCCCCCAGTGAGGGTTGATAGGCACAGCTGGAAACAGCTCCACAATCCTGCCAAGACACAAACACTAAAAGGTCTCAGTTGTGGGGCAGAAGGGCAGGGAAGGCCTACATAATCCTCATCAACTAACAGGTAGGTGGCACTATGTTTACATACCACGACTTGCAACCCAGTTACTTTTGAGTAACATCCCAGAAGACGAACTGCAGTACCCTTGAGCGGGGTTCCTTAATTGTTTCAGTCAATATGCATCCCCATAAGGCTAACTCTGCCAGGCCTTATGAATAAATGTCTCCTCTACGCTTATAAATAATCATCACAGCAGCAGAAAGTTGCTGTCTAATATGAAACAGAAATTGCTTTTTTCCTGCCTACCCTTTTTTTTGCTTGAGCAGTATCTGTGGTTAATGCTTATTAGACCATACCTCATGTGCCTTGGGAGGTTACCGTTACATTTACAGCAGCTGGAATTTTTACAGTTAAAAAAAAAAGATGCACTTGACAGCCAGAAACGAAGGAAGGAAAAAATGGAACAAGTTATACTTTAAGTAACAAATCTAACCATGTGTGGTATAGTGGAGTTTAAAGCATTCTCTTCTTGGGGCTAGGGTAAAATATGCAACTACTGGTATAAATTATATTTATTTTTAGCCTTTTCCCCCCTTTTTGGGTTGTGATGGTTGTCTGTCATATTTATTAATTACAAATTACTTTAATTGCTTGAAAAGAATCAAGTCACACTAATGAAGGATGTATGCAAAGGCTGCTTGATCCCTATAAAGTCCTAAAATCAGTTGCTTTATGAAAATCCCAGTAAAGGTCGTAACTTTTAATATACGACAATAAAGCTGATTTAAATAATAAGAAATATATATGAGTAAGAAATTTATTACATTGGGACAATTTATACAAGAATAATCTAACTCATATAAACGTTTATTACCTACACGAGCTTAGGATGGATACAGGTGTGCTCAGCTGGTCAACAGAGTGAGCAAGTGCTGATCTGTTTGGTCACCTGTGTCAGTGCTGCAGGAGGGTGAGGAGGCAGAGCTAGGCACATTACCCGAGTTCTTTGGGTTATGTAAATTAGTGAACTTTAACCTTTGCCAGGCAACTAACATTAACATGTGCAGCATGTGTTCTGAATCCGACTGGTTTTCCACTACATCTTCTGAGCCTGTTTTATTTCAAGCAGGTCTGCAGAACCAAAGCAGGCCAACTAAAAAGCACGACCCACATTTCGTGCTTATCATGCCTTGGAGCAGAGCTAGAGAATGCTGTGTGAACTGACAGGAGGTCATAACACAGAGCCACCAAGCCCTCCACCCGGTAACGTGCCCAGATGGTGGGTCCTGCAGGCTAGGCCCAGTTAGCGCCTGGATGGGGCACCAAATAGGAAAGCTATGGTTGCTGCTGGAAGTAGCAGTGTTAGGGCCAGCGGGGGGGGGGGCTGACCCTACAGTCTGTGTGGGTTCTAACCCCACAGTATAGTCATGGGAACACTGTAGGGGCACTGTCCTTCGGATGAGATGTAAAACCGAGGTCCTGACTCTCCGTGGTCATTATAGATCCTAAGGTGTTCTTTGTAAAGAGTAGGTGTGCTCCTCACTGTCCTGAGCATATTTCCGAAAGAGTTTTAACAGTCATGGTCTCCTAATAGCCCCCTTGTGTGAACTGGCTGTATCACACTGCCCTCCCCACCTAGCATCCCTATTCCATTATACTACTGGTATATTGTAGTATAGTATAATAAGTAATGTGAAAAGCATTTTGGATGTCTTGAAAAGCAATATGCAATGGAAGGCATTGTTATCACTACATGTCTGTGATCTCCAGGTCAGGAAATATCACTGTACAGCTCTGTGCTGTCATTGATATTGTGGACGGGGTGCAATGAAGGGAAAAGGCCAAGGCGGGGTGGCATGTACCAGGTCAGGCCCCGGCCAGACGCTACCCACCTCGTCATCACGTAGGGCGTGAAGCAGAGCACGAAGGTTCCTATGAAGGTGCTGATCTTTTTAGTGGCTCTTTGCCTCCGCTGTCTCTGTTCCTCCAGGCACTGCTGTCGAACACTGGGGGGGGGGGGGGAGTTGGATGAAAAGGTTCTGACAATGCTCAGGGGAAGCCAAAAAAGGAAGCTGAAGTGTTCCAGGAAACACCCAAGACGTGATGAATAAAATTATTCCAAGCAGTTTGAAGGCATTTTTGGCCGTTGTGATTGCAGTTACACTGAGCCCAAACTGATTTTGAAACTACAGTCCGCTCTTTTGGAAACGACGCCCCTCATGCACGAGCAAAATAATTTTCCTAGTTGGCTAATGTGTCTGAATTGAGTTTACCGGGTTTTTTGTATGTGTGCTGTTTCAGAACCAGCCGAGGTTATGTGAGTACAACGCTGCCACAAGCAGTGCATGCTAATGCAGATGCTAATGCGCAAGGAATAAAACACGTGCAGCAATGAGACACGTTGCATTATTCCAGTGTTACTACTCATTTGGTTTTAGTGTTATTACAAGCCTAGCAAACGCATGATAGACAAGGCAAAGCGTAGGTTTCCGCATATCTGCTGATCAAGCGTTTATAAATATAATTGTTGACTCTTAATTCATTACAAAGTTCTATTACGTAACCTCAGGACCTCTAAGGTTTGATTGTTTTTCCTCATTAGATGTTTTTAACATAATTTTAAAATAACAAAGACCAGAGGTTATTTTTTACTGTGGAATTTAGTGTTTATATTGCGTTTAATGTCAGCGCTACAAATGTATTTCTAATTTGTTATGAAGTGAGCTCTAAGTAATCTTAAGTGTACTTAGAATTCCTCGTGACACGTAATATTGTGAAACATTTCCAACATACTGATGTAATTTCATGACTTGTCTTTTTTTATGAAGCAACCAGCGTATTAACTAAAACAGTATTGCGTGTTATGATCACAACTGCACAGAAGATACTTAAACGGGAATGAGAGCCTTTAATGGGTTCTAATTAATACAACAATCGTGAGTAAAGAGAATGTGCGGTGTCTACAAAAACTGCTTACACATTAAAGGATGATTTTCATTATTTAACCATAAAGTGGACGATAAGTATATTCTACGTGCTTATACAAATCTCAGTGTTGAGGAGACAAATAAGGCTTTGTTTATTGTTCAGGGGAAAGTAGATACATAATTATCAATGCCAGCTATAGTGGTTGTCCGCTTAAAAACTGAAGCATCAGGCATTTTCAAGTGCTGAAACAGCTCCAAATTAACCGATTGTGAAGAATTCAAATAAATCCATCTGACGCAAATTAAGAAAGCAACAGAAAACAGAAAGCGTGTATAAACACAACGCTCAACTTTAGCACACTGGCCACCAGATACAAATGAGCACAAACGCCGACACCACCTTACCTTGGGTGGATGTCCACGAGAAGGACCAAAGTCTGCATTGTAATCACTTCTATCCGCTTACAGTGGAACCGCGCCACTTTCAGTACTTTGAGGTAAGTAACGCACAGCACTATCAGAGACACCAGAAAGGTGAGAGAATGAAAAACCACGGTGAAGGCAACGAACTGCGTCCGGCTGCTCATGGACCTCGCGTCGCAGAGAGTGCACGATGCGTAAAGTTGGTGGTATCCCGTCCAGGACAGACAGACCGCCACGATCGGAAACGACATCGAATGGAGCCACGTGTAGCCAAGAACAAACGTCGCATCCCTATGGCGCATCTGTGAGTGGTACCTCAGCGGGAACACCACGGCGATCCACCTGTCGATGCTTAGCGCTGCCATGCTCAGCATTGAGTTTGTAGTCAAAAAGGTGTCCAGGAATCCGATAACCTGGCAGAGACCTTCTCCCCCAGGTTGCCCTTTGTTGACGAGACCCACCAAAGTCAGCGGCATGTTGGACACGGTTAGCAACAAGTTGCAGAAGGTCAAGTTGACAGTGAACAAACCCGGCACTTGCTTCCGTATCTCAGGGTTATACAGAAAGCAGATCAGCACCAGCAAGTTGGACAGCAACGACACGATTATAATCAGGACTACCAGGAGGGAGATAATTACCTCCACCGAGTCCATGGTGCGCTCCGCTCAAATATCCGGAGTTTTGGTAATTTTATCCAACCACCAGCAGCTGCAACATAACAACATAGTGCTATCCGCGATATAAATCCGTCGGCAAGCGTGCACGGTTATCCCCGCTTTTCCCGAGGAGTAGATACGCTTCTTTCCACGTCACTGCTTCCAGTCCTGTGCACTAAATTGCGGTGATGTCCGTACGAGAAAAAAAGGTACGAGAAAAAAAAATCCGGGCGACCGAAGAGCAATCAGCCTCAAGATTCTATCAGGAAAGCCACCCTTCTGCTCCTGAAAGTGGATTTCTCGAGCCTTCTTCGGTATATTTGGCACTGCACCCCAAGCGTGTTCTCTGAGAGAGTGCTTCAGTTTCACGCACGGTGCAGTGATGCTTTAACGGGAAAACGGGCGCACTGCATGCCAAGTTGTTCTACTTGCCGTTTGCCCTGTTTGTCGAGCATCCTTATACCCCGTCTAAAATTATAACACCTTTGATGTAGCCATATTCGCACAGTTTTAAAAAATATCGAAAACAGCTGGTGTTGAAGTTGTAACGGTGGATGTATTGGAATAAATGTTATTAAATATATATTTTTCCCGTAACCTGAGTCGTTGCAAAAAGGAATCCCGCGCCTACTTATGTCTAACGTGACATCATATGTCAACCGGTCATACGCACGGAGCACTATTTATGTATCGCTCTGGCGTGGGAATTCGATGCGGTGATTGCAATCCGCACATCACACGCAATGCATTTATCGTAATGCATGGCGCGTGACTCACGCGAGCGACTGTAACACTGTCCAGAAAGTGTCCAAAGTCAGGTTGTCCGGGGCCATTCAAAATCTTAGGCCGCACTTTAGACCCCTTAACCAAAATAACGTATGCATTATATTTAACGTAAAATTTACTGAGCGCATCACTTTCACGTACAACGTTATTACTTGAATTTCAAATTATTAAGCGTCTCTTTATTAAGTATGAGGAATGACTGCATAAAGCAAAACTGTTTACCTGAGTTGCGAATGTGAAAAGATATGATATCCTTATCATATC